>JADDON010000207.1:0-112525 GCA_017140175.1 Fusarium staphyleae
GTGGGGTCTCAGGGTGGGGTGCCGCAGGCCTTGCCTTGCTCACCTTTTGCCCTGTGAGGACGATAACAAGGGCCCCAGGCTCGACCTGACCTTGAAATGGCGAGAGGAAGAGTCTCTTCGGTGATTGAAAGGATGACGGGCGCGAGATCAAGTTGACAGAAAGGATTTGAGTTAGACAAAACGAGAGGGCTATTGATAAGAAGAAGGATGTTAACCTTCTCTGCTAGAACATAATCTAGGATATGCGTCTGCTTGATTCCCGGTCATCTCTAATAAAACGGCCAAGCGTTTTTTCTTTTCTTTTCTTTTTTTCTGCTGGGAATGTAAATGAACGGATGGTTGTCGCGGGACCAAAAGATTGGCGGCCATGCTCCGGCGTGCTCTAGCCGTACCTGGCACGTGTGGCTGCGTGGTAGGATGTTCATCGATCGGTATGGTTTAACGTCCCGCGGGACATCGAAGGGGCGAACGATGAATGCCTTGCCTAGCTGCCTAGCTTGCGAATCTCAATGGCCTTGGAGCGCCTAGACTTTGCCTTTGTGTGCGCTAACTAGCTGGCCAAAGAGATGAGTTTGCGTGTGTGCATCATGACCATCCTAGGCATCATTGCTTGTCCATCAAAAAGACTTGACTAGCTAAGCTCAGGCAGCTCCGAGGAGTTGGGGCACAAAAGGGCAATACTCAATAAAGATGAAAAGGATCTGCAGCTTTAGGCCGTTATACGATGACGATGGATGATGCTGGTGCGCAGTTTCGCTAAGCAAAAGACGCTCGGTGGCCCATCACTGGTGTTCCCTGGATAGAGTTTTGGTCTAGACTGTGAGCCGGAGCTGTCGCCTGTGAAAGACAGCGATTTGCAATCGTTATGCCCATTGAGTTTGTTTTGCGCTCTCATCAGCTTTCTGAGAAGAGCTCTGGAGTCGTTCTTACGATCGTCAGTTAAGGGCGCCGATATGGTAGGAGCGCACGAAGCGCCTAGATGGAGAAGAAAGAATGAATGTGGCGAGTTCAAGTCCAAATGGAGACGAGGACTAAAATCTTGACTAAGACGGATAGAGCGGCCGAGGAAGCTTGCTCATAAACTAAAGCAACCTAAGCAAGATGGCGATGGCGGAAGGAACGTTGAAGCAGTATGCCGACGGCAGAGAAACTTAACTTGCCTAGTGCACCTAAGGTAGGCAGGTACGGAGCAGAGGGAGAGGAACTCAGCCACATCTAGACAAGCTGCAAGAGCCAGATGCGAAGCCAAAAGCGCCATCTCGCGATGGCTTCGACATCAGATTCCCGCATCTCTCTTCTTGGCCTCTGGTGCAATTTCTCTTCTGCCATGGGCCCCCGTCACACCCGAAACAATAGACTACAGCCACAGGCACCCGCAGCCCAGGGACACTCGGACGATTCGCACGCCCCTCCTCCTCCTGCTGCATCTCCACAAGCAGCTTAAACCCGGCGGCCGCTATCCTTACCACGAGAACCGCGCTTTCGAGATCCCTCCCTCACCCACTTCCCGCCGTCGATCGAAAGCGTGTCCTGTTACATACATAGCACAGCACAACCGGATGCTTCTTCCTGGGACCTAGGACCTGGGACCTTTGACATGAATACCTAGATATGGCATGGCCAACACCAAGTCGTGCTGGTAGGTGCCATGTATTGCACTTGTACAACAAGCTGGCGAGCCAACATGCTGCGGTTCAATTTCCTTATCACCAACACCGAACGCCAACAGCATCCTGGAGCTGTTGGACGCTTTAGGCAGGCCCTCGCAGTAACTAGATGGGTTCGAGAAGAGAAAAAGAAACCATGCACCCAACCAAGAGCAGACGGATACGAGAAACAAGTGGGAGAAACTTGGCTGCTGATGAGGCATCCAATCCCATCACGGCCCAACTCATTCATGTCGATTCGGCTCCGGCACTCACAAGTCACCCTTTCATCATCATCATAAGCCCTATGCTTGAGCAGAGCCTCCTCAACCCTCCACCATGACGAGATAGACGCCATTGACGATTTTCTGAATTGCTGTCCATCTAGCGGAATGGCTGCCACCTGCCTCGCCCTCACCAAAGTACGGTCCTGCGATTGATTCATGGCCTTGAGATTGATGAGGGTCTCAATAGCTACTTCATTAGGGTTTCGCCTCATCGTTCGTCCCCCTTCGCCCCCAGAGCTGTAACCCGAGGTTGAGGTACAGGCAAAGCTTAACCAGTCCTCTGGTATTGCGACTTGGTCAACGCTATCTCGTAGCTCTTGCTTTCAACCGACTCCCGTCAACTCTACTCTGCAGCCACTGAGCTGTACTATCACGCCGAGGACGAAGCAGTTGCTCATCGAGTTCTAGGGACAGCGGGCAAGGAAACCACTTACATCCATCCGCAAGACAAGTTATATCTTGAGCTTCTCACACCACACGCCTCTTGAATAGCGCACGCCCCTCCCTGGCTCCCGATGCCCTCCACTTCTCTGGATCCGTTCATCCATCCCTACCCTCGTCCGTCCCACATGCCTCGCTGTTGGCTCTCGACTCTCCAAGCATCCATTCTTACTTACTCTGATGGGACAGCTGGGCTTTTATCTCTCACCAAGCTCTAGCATTCGCCTCAGCCACATTTACTGTCTGCCACTAACTAACAAGTGCCACCTCGACTTGACCTCAACCCTTGCCGCTAGGGGCTCTAGTCTACCGTTTCCAGTGCTTTCCTCTCCATGCACCTACTAATCTGTCAAATCTCTTTCTGATACACGCTTCTATCCTAAACCTCCAAGGTTACCTTGCCCGGCCTCGCCTTAGTGAAATAACCCAGGCACAGTTGCTTCTCCACACTGACACGATTCCGCTTCTGCCCTTGCCTCTTGAGTGCCTCCCACGGGCATCATGGCTGGCTTGCCATCTTGTTCAATAAGTCTTGGCTCTCCTTGTCTGCTTCTGGCCCTCAATCCCTAGCCCGTTAGGCTGGGTATTCCCAGTCCCAGCTCCTTGTCTGGCCTGGTCCGGCCTTCATCGAGGCATTCTTCCTTTTCGAACCTTCAAACCTTGGTTTCTAGATCTAGTCGAACCGCGGGCCGGGTAAAAAGAAGCCAAAAGACAAGAGGTCTCGGCGGCCGGCGCTTGATGATGTGCGTATAAGCGGGCGGGCGTGCATGGGCGTGCGCGTGTATGGGTGTGCCTCTCTTCTGGCCACCACCACCAGCTCTGTCATTCTCGTTCTCTCTCCACTCACTCGAGTCCTCCTCAAGTCGACTCACTCAGCCCTCTTTTTCCTCTTCCTTTCTTCTCCTCCATCTGGGACTGAAGATCCTCCTCCCTCCTCCTCCTCCTCCTCCTCCTCTTCCATCCTCCACCTTAATCTTGTCCCTCATTCGCTCCCTCTGTCCCTGAGCCATTGGTCTTGTTCTTGGGCTCCTTGATCTTTACAAGCTGACCTCGCCCATCTGTCTCCATCCACGCACGTCCTGCAATAACTATCACTGAGAGGGTAGAGTTAGCGGCGGTGGACATAGCAGTCTGGACAACAGACAGGACAGGACAGGACAAGTCGGATCCTAGTCCCCGCAGGCCCCGAAGCTATTCATTCCTTTCTGTCCACAGAGACGATTCTGCTCGGGCTTCTCAAAGCATCAACAACCATAACGACAGGCGTCTTTGTTGGTTGACACAAAAGCCAACTACAACTAACATATTGCGCCGGCTGGTACCTGCGTCCGTGTCCTTGTTGGCAGTTGATGTCGTTGAGAGGGGACTATCTTGTTATTATTCCCTCTGGAGCTCATCCTCCCTCTCTCTGACCTGTCCGAAACTTTCCCTGTCTGGCCGTGTTATTGATCTCCACATAGGCTGTTGGCTGGTCTCTCTTGTTCCCCCCCTCCACCTCCAACAAGCAAGCATTCACAGCTAGCCCTTGGGTGTTTCTTTTCTTCTTCGTTGCGCGTGCCCCCCATGTGTGCCATGTGGAAGAACCATCCATGACCGGTTCCAAATGAGCTTGGCCCTGCTTGTCAACTGGTTTCATCTGCCCCGCCCGTTTCGACCGCCACATCCTCTGGAGCTCGCCGCCATCTCCAGCTCGAGCTCGCCACGAGTCGTCGCCTTGACCCGTCTTATACAAAGCTTGCATCCGCATCCACATCCACATCGTATGCTATCCTTCTTCTTTTCTCTCTTGCACTGTTTCCCTATTTCATCTCCATTATACCCAATTGACTCTCCAAACTCCCCCCAGTCGTTGGCAAGACATCTCACCTCGCCTCATTATCAGCCTCATCAGCCTCACCAGCGTTCCAAACCTATATCCTCGTGTCGTCTTCAGTGCTCAACTCTGTCGTTTTGACTTCTGTTCCCCCTTTGCAAAAGTCAATAACATCAAGTCCCAGCCCCCCGAAGCAACACCCGCACATCAGACCAAACCCTCGTCCCGCCCGCGCACACATGTCCCCACTGGCGTAGCCCAGCTGCCACACAACGATGCTTACCGTCAAGCAGCCACCAACTTACGGCTACAAGTCCGTCCATGACCTGCCGACTCCGCCTTCAACCTCTCGACCTTCTCCCCCCTTGATATATCAAGAGCCAGCTGTCAAGTCCTTGCCCGTACTTCACCGGAGCCACAGTCCACCTTCCCAGCCCATGTCGGCTCCTCACCGTGGCCTGCCTCCCCCGGCGGCCATGACCCTGCCGCCTCAGCAGCCTCCGTCTGCCGGTGCTCCTCCGCCTACACATCATGCACATGCTCCGCCGCCTCCGCCCCCGCCGCCTCAGTCGTTGGCCCCTCCCGGTCACCAGCAGAGGGACTCCTGGGGCCAGCTCCCCGCTCCACCTCAGCAATGGCAGGGAGCCGAGGAATCCATGAAGCATTGGCTGCAGGCGAGGGCAGAGGAGGACAGGAGGAGACAAGAGGAGGAACGCACGAGACAGGAGAGCCTCCGTCTGGAGCAGCGTAAAATTGAGATGGACATGTTGCGGACATCCTTATCGGGCGGTATTCCTCCCCCAATGATTCCGCTTGTCTTCACCGGCATGGCCAGTGGAGGTGTTCTGCCGCAGACTGCTCTGGAGTGGGCTCAGCAGTTGATGCCGCCGTCCCAGGTCCCTCGTGCCCAGCTTATGCCTTCTCAGTGGGCACCCGTCTCTCCTGAGCATCAGCGAGAGTCTCAAGCCCACGCGCACGCCCAACATCATGGCCTCCCTCCAGGACCGCCTGCCGCGGCTGTCGCGTATGCGTATCCGGGTTCACCGACAAGGCTGAGAGGACAGACAGTGAGCGGTGCTGTAGGTAGACCCATGGGATCGAACCTGCCGAGCCTAAACACCAACGTTCCGCAGCCTCAGCACGGCGGTCCTCCCACGATGCACTCGCATCCTCACATGCAGCAAGCACAGCAGCAGCAGCAGCAGCAGCAGCAGCAGGAACCACAGTCGAGCCCTTCGATATACTTCCACCATTGGCAGCCGCCAGCTTCACAAGCCAGTGGTAGCTCGAACCGACCCGGAAGTCCTTCCGGTTCGTCCAAAACCAAGAGAAAGCGAGATTCTCTATAGACTAACACAGCTTCTGTGATCATAGGGGAGACTCCCAAAAAGCGCAAAGCCACGGGGCAGCATCAACCTGCCCCATCTCCCACCCGTAGCGAGCAACGATTCCGATCCCCGCCTCCTTTCACCCAGAGCAGTTTATCGAACCCGCCCTCGCGTGGTGGACGACGGGGTCATATGCGCCAGAGAAGCGACTTTTCGCCCTTTCGAGCCTCGGGTCCAGGACGATCTCGAAGAGAGAGTTTCGGAGGGCCGCTCCGTCGTATGTCGCCGATACGCAGCTCGACACCTGGGCCCTCTCAAGATCGACTAGAGAGTGAGCGGAGCGAGTCCCAGAAGCATTCGGTAACATCCATGCTATCGGAGGAGCCCCGGCCGTCGTCGAGACAATCTAGCCGCCTTCGCTCCAACGATGATGGTGAATACCGGTATCGACATCGACAAGCATCTCCAGCTGAGTCGAAGCAGCATGCTCATACCGAGGGAGCGACCAAGTCTCGTGAGGGTCCAGGGGAGGGCGAAGGGGCGTAAGGGTAATTTCCCTAGACGCGCCTCTGTCGATCCGCCTCGCGCTTGTGCGGCCCGCGCCAACTTTGGCTTGATACGTAAACTCGACCAATACTGAACACCAGTTTCAGAAATGAATCCGAGACCTAGTTACTCTATTCACGACAGGAGTTGGGTGTCTTGTCTCAGCAATCTGTCTGGACCCACATTGTCCGGAAAGATTCGATCGTGGTTACTTGGACAACAAGCTCCCTTGGAGTTTACAGCACCATGGCCTTCAGCTGGCTACTTGGGCAAACATATGCTCCGATCGCTATCGGAATTCTACTAGGGGTCTATACTATAGGCCCCAACTTTATGTTTTATTACTGCTAGACGTTCATGGCGCAAGTCTAGGGCGCTTTTGTCTTCTAATCAATGGGTTTCTACTTGGAGCTTGGTGGGGGTGAATGGAAAGGACCCGGAAAAGGGGGGTTTAGAACATTTGTGCACTTGGTGAAGCGGAGTTTCAGTGTTTGGTTTCTGCTGGAAGGAGTCGATGAGATTAGGTATAGGACGCTCGGAATTGGACAGGATACTGCAAGTCGACGGGGGAAAGGCGACCGGGACGATTCTACGGACAACTACTATCCCTTTAGCTGGCATAGCCCTTAGGGGTGGTCACGACAGGGGTGTCAGACCAATTAAAATGCAACAAACTCAAGGTACCTAGCTTCACACCTAATCTATATAGTGCCAGAAGTCCCAATAGTTCTGATTATTACAAAGAGTGACCTCACATACGGCACAACCGTACAGACTCTGCCTGCCTCGCCCGCCTCAATGATTTCTTCTTCTGTTGCCCGTGATCTCCCCTAAACAGCTCCTTTTATGCACTTAGCTGCATTCTCTGGATGTACTATATAATGGAGCACCATCTCAACTTCAGCGTCAATTGCGAAGTTATTGTTCGTTGAGAAATGATTTCTATGGTGTTTTGCTAGTAAATGATTTATCTGATGAACTTCTCGTACTCCGCGTGTATTAGTATGATTAGCTAAGCTAAGTGGGGCGTGGAACATAGCTAAGGGCTATGCCACCGAAAGGGATAGAATGCGCTGTTAATCGCCGAGTGGACGCCAACTTGTAAATTCTCCAGAGCACAATCGTCATTTCGCCGTCAACGTCAACGCTGCCTGACACGGCGGGGCGTTTCCACCTCAAGCAAAAGCCTCGATTTCCAATCTCGAGCCACTCGCGACTTCAACTTATCATCGAGACCTCCGTTGTCTCACACATCAAAGTGACTTTGTCTCTGCATCCGCCTGCAACGCCCTGGTTTCTCTCGCTTGCTGTCAGATCCCCAGATGCATTCGCCGCCTTCGCTTCATGTAAGCGCGCAGTCTCCACGTGGGGCATCGCTCGGCCATCGCCGTACGGACTGGGCTGAGCCTTGCTGCATGTCCACTATCGTCGCTAAAGAGCAACAGGTAACTTAGACGCGTGGGGACGGGGGACTCTGAGCTGTTGGGACTGCTTGTCAGATGCAATGCAAGTGCATCTTCTATCCAATTGAGTATTTGGTGCATATGCGTTTAATACTACTACTACGTAGTAGCAATCCTGGCTCATGAAGCCCGGTTTCTTAACCTCGAATCCTTACCTCAACGTCGCAGTCAGTTGTTATCGTGAGCTAACTCGCCCAGAAATTCAAGGACAGAAAACCCTCGTCTCGGCCTGTTCCCGTCATCGACCCTACCCGGTCTGGAGCGTTCGATGTTCTCAGGCAGCCCCAATAGGCCTGGTCAAGCTTCCAATGCCTCAAGCTAACTCCCGCGTTAGCAATCCAAGCATTACACCACCCCAGAGCACTTAGACTAACTTAGTTGACAACCAGGGTTGACAGCCATTGGTCCTTGCTTTCACTAATTCAACTTTCCAGTTCTACGCATCCGAAAACCACGCACCATACTACAGGGACAAGGGCTTTTGACGAGAGATCGATTCGCTTCTGTGAATGTGCCTGAAAAGAGACATGATGGCTTCCTTGCTTTCCCGCTCCCACTATCGTCCGGCTCCACAGACACTTCCAACACCTTGGCACCACCCGGTAGCTTGCCGACGGTTCCGCTATGGGTCCCTAACTACGGAGTACATATCCGTACATGGGAAGCAAAAGACGGGAAACAAAACCCCGAAACGAATCTTTCTACCACTGAGGAGGAAATGCCCCGATCATGACCTGAAGATCTCGATCTATAATGAATGAGAATGCCATGGCAGAAACAAAACGATTGCGGGAAAATCCCCACCTTCATTCAGTGAGATGACTATGATCCCTGCCACCAACTCGCGTTGTTTCAATGTCATAAAACTGTTATCACTGAACGTGGCCCAGCTGGCAGGGCATTTCAACAGAGTCACATCGCTGAATTTGCTAACCCCGGGGTGGCTTGTGGCACAACGCCATTTACCTGTCGGTCAGCTTCTGCGCTTTGGGGAATCATCCCGTTGTGGGCGGTGTACAGGAGTCATATCTCGGCATTGTATCGACCGGGTATGCCAAGTCGCAAGTGCAGATATCGATATACCAAGCTCCATTAAGTGTTGGATTGCGAGAAGCAATCAATGGCAGCATCGTCATGGTCGTCAGAAGCAGGTTTTGGCAACTTCCAGCCGTGCTGAAACGCCGGTCAAAAAGACGAACTCAGACTCGGTTCCAGGGTTCGCCATGTCAGAGTCCGACTGCACATCGCAATCATAGCTCTAATCAGACATCAACCATCCCCATGGGCATGGGCGCCCAGTAGGCAAGGACCAAGGAACATGCTACCTACATATCAAGGAAACAAGGCTTTCAGCTCAAGGCAAGCCCTACCACTATCGGCCAGCCGTGTGTTGCTCGCTGACTGGCCGTCCTCGATGATGGCAGCCCAGGCACGTAGCTCCAGTGACAATCAATCTGCTACACAACCCACGACACCGGGATCTTGTCCCGCAGCCTCGAGAGAGGCCAGGACATGCCTGATGGCTTCTCGGGAACGTCTAAAGCCGGTGTCAGTACAACCTGGCTGCATATCCAGACCCTATTTTTTTTCTGTTCTCCACTGAGGAGAGAAACCACTGTCGTCCGTTAGCACATCGCAATCACACCGAGTTGTTCTGTTGTTGTTGGGGTGCGGGGTGAATTGTGTTTGATGCGGGGGATCTTCTCACAACAACCGCCTGGAATTCCTGTCCTGAGCTTCTCATTCGCCAGCAACTCACAGACCAAAGCGGTTGTCGTGATGACATGGATGGCATGATGCAAAGTTTGTTTACCTGACCAATTCGGCTTCTGTAGGCGTTGTCAGTAGCCTTTCAATCCATTGCAACGGAGATGACCATGTTGCAGCATGGTTGTCACGGTGCATCGACTATGTTAGGCTACGGGCTCTTGTTAATGAGTTTGTCAAGTCTTGTATTTTGGCAATGTCATGATTTGTCTCTGAATACCTCGGTGTGCTTGTGGTGCCGCTCCGGGCTAGCCATCTACAGAAACCGGCGTTATGGAGACAGCAACATGCACGTGTATTCAATGGAGTCATTGAGTCGCCAGATGAATGACTTGGCACGTAGAATCATTGTCGATATGGGTCTAATATAGCATGGTGGACCGACGTTCTAAGTTAGACCAAGTTAAGGCAGTGCGATGACCCATAACTAAGAGGCGCCAGACGTCGAATTCTCCTCGTGTAAGTGCCTAACAGACTAAACACTAGAATACTACGACACAGCTAGTTGGTAATTTGTATAGAGTCTGTTGAGCATGGAAACGTACCTCGATCACTCGTTGGAGTGAGGGCCGCGACAGCTCTATTTCGCATGGAGAAGTATCGAGTTGTTACAGCCCTGTTGATACGTATCCAATCCTTTATGGATGTCAGTCGATGTTGCGGTTACACATACAACAGAAGAAGACAGGCAAGTATGAATACAAGTTAAGATGCGATCATGATGTCGTTCTCATCTGGCCGAGCACGACTAGATGAGGCCAAGATGCTGCATAACTACGGAGTAGTGGTCATCTTATCCCAGCTGCGGTCGCTCCCGACCTGGCGATGCTGATCCGGATAGGTGCAGCGCCGCCATGCAGTTACACAGCGATGCATGTCATGAGCAGTGCAGTGAGTCCCTCCATCGGACATGTACCTACTTTCGATACCCTTTTGCGAGGCTGGTGTTCATGTGGAAGTAGTGTTGCATGGAGCTTGTATTCAAGCTTATATCGAGCATTAGGGTCAGCTCTGAATGGACACATCGTTAATGAGATTAGTGGTAACGATACACTCGGTTCATCCTTGGGCTTTTATCAAAGTCAAGGCCCTTTTAATATCCTGCTGCACTCTCCTAGGAAGGCAACCCATGCCAGGCAATATGGCGATGTTACTTGCTAAAGAACTGGCCCTCTCCGAAATCATGGGACCTGAGGAACCCCATGTATCACTTTATGCACATGCTATACTCGAGTACCGAACAGTAGCTATAGGTCTACCATTAAGTATCATTTTGTCCAAGACTTTTCTGGTTGCTGAATGTCTATTAAAGCCCATATTTCCATCTGCTTAAGGGTAGCAAAAAAGGTCCTGTCACGAATTACTGGTATGTTACCTCGGTAATAGGACAACATATGAAGAAGCGGCGACCATATCATAATCTAAGAGTTGATAGTAAGTTGTATTGGCGAAAAGAGTTGTGCTGGTAGGGAAAAAACATACCGTCTAGACGCAGGAAACCAAGTATCATTTTCATCTTGATTAAAGTGTCGAGGCGTTCAACGGCTAAGCCATCAACCATATCCTCAATGTTAAAGCGAACTAAAGATAGTAAACTTCTTGGATATAACCAATGAAAAATGAGTGTGCATCGCGGCTCATCAGATCTCATCTTTGATATCCGGCAGCTGTTTACAAACGGTCTCGTGCAAGGGTTTCAGGGTAGCCTGTGACCTGAACAGATGCCCTCCAGTGGGAGATGCCCGCCAGTGGGATGCCTTCCGTTTGGGCAACGTGCACTGACGTCAAGCCCCCCTAGTTAGTCTTCTTTCTAGCTCCCTTGCCCTTAACTATTTCTTGTCTCTGTCTGTTGAATGAAAGAAAAGGTAGCGAGAGGGGGCACGTTGACGCGACCGCGATTTTCACAGGTCGAACCCTGCCATCAACGACTCGCTGCGAGGCAGCCCTCGGCGTACAGTTCAAGCTCGACAGATTGGGACCCCTGGTATCTCTCTTACATGGCTGTTGACTGTTGCATGGTATCGAGACGCCGCCGCCATGAAGTTCGCAAAGGAGCTTGAGAGGGAGGCTGTGCCGGGTAAATAAACCACATCCCCCCCTCGACAACGACCCGTGGGAGACTGACGATCGGCACATAGAATGGCGCATCAAGTATCTCAACTACAAGGTCGGCAAGAAACATATCAAGGCCGTCTCGAGAGCCATCGCCCGCGCAAATGGAACTCCAAAAGGTGTTGGGCCGCTTCGAGCCTCTACGTTTCTTGCCCCCATGACGCCTCGACATACCTTTAGCAGGCCCAAGACTTCGGAACCTAGTCTTTCCAATAAAAACGACGATAACGGCTCTCCAAGTCTACCGGCTACCGCTTCGTCCGCCGCGACTGCGCCCGCCAAATCGATTCCCACGTCTCGAGGCCGCGAAGACGATGCTCTGAAGCACTCGGGAGATAACCGCCACTATGGAAGTTTTGTCGCGACACCCACGGAGCCATCTCCCATGACCAGGCGACGTGGGCAACGGTACAGTGAGCAACAAGACTTTCAACTACCTGCTCCTGCTATGAAGGTCCAGGACCATGATGAGTCGAAAGCTTCGGACCCAGCCGCTGCCCCCGACCTCATGCGACGGAGCCTCAACAGACTCGATCCCCGTAGGACATCGTCGGCCGACATTGTCCCAACAGCATCGACCATCACGTCGCCTATGATCAACCATCCAGCGCAGCAACCGACCGAATCGAGCACCATTGACTCGCCCTCTCACCTGCGCCGGCTCTTCACCCACACATCTACCACTCGAAGCGAGCGGAGAGTCGATATCAACATGCAGAACTTCGATCTCGTGAGAGAGAGGGAGCGTGAGTTCTTTGAGTTTCTCGACTCCGAACTCGACAAGGTGGATACTTTTTACAAGTTGAAGGAACAACAGGCTGGCCAACGGATGGATATCTTGAAGGTGCAGCTGCACGAGATGCGGAACCGTCGAATTCAAGAAATGGCCGATGACTGTGACCCCGAACACCACCCTCCCAAGAAAGGAACACACGAGAACGGCAATGGTAACAACATGTTGAACGGATGGGTGGATCCTATCAAGGCCAAGATCTTTCCTGTTGGACCGAATTCCAAGGCATTGCAAAAGATGCACCCCACGCCAAACACCAACGGTGCCTTGCAGGGCGATGCTGAGAGGGACTATATCCGCCGGCCCGCACACCATGAAGTATCATACCGCACGGCCAAGCGCAAGCTCAAGCTCGCCCTCCAGGAGTTCTACCGCGGACTCGAGTTGCTCAAGTCATACGCTCTGGTCAACCGGACTGCGTTCCGCAAGCTCAACAAGAAGTACGACAAGGCCATCAACGCCCGACCACCGTACCGCTATCTCAACGAAAAGGTCAACCATGCATGGTTTGTCAACAGTGACGTTGTCGAAGGGCACATCCGGACGGTCGAAGATCTGTATGCCCGATACTTTGAGCGCGGTAACCACAAGCTGGCGGCTGGTAAGCTGCGCAGCTTGAACAAGAAGCCCGAGGACCAGTCAATTGGCATGTTTCAGAACGGCCTGCTGATCGGCACCGGAGCCGTCTTTGCCATTCAAGGTCTGATATACGGAGCCCAGCTTCTGTATCACGAAGACCCCGACGTCCGCATCCAGACAAGCTACCTCATGCAGATCTACGGAGGCTATTTCCTGATGCTCTATCTGCTTGCTCTCTTTTGCATTGACTGTTTGATCTGGAATCAGAACAAGGTCAACTATCCCTTCATCTTCGAATTCGACCAGCGACATCATCTAGACTGGCGAGAGCTGGCTCAATTTCCCAGCTTTTTCTTTCTTGTCTTTGGCCTTTTCATGTGGGTCAACTTTAGCAGATACGGCGATCCAAGCATGTATATTTATTATCCTGTTATTCTCATTTTCTTCACCCTTGTTGTTTTGTTCTTCCCAGGCCCGCTCGTCTGGCATCGAAGCCGGAAATGGTTTGCCTATTCTCATGTAAGTCTGCAGCAACCGCACCGAGAACTAAACTGACTGTCATATATAGTGGCGGTTACTTTTGGCTGGCCTTTATCCCGTCGAGTTTCGAGACTTCTTTCTTGGAGATATCTACTGTTCACTCACCTATGCGACAGCGGTAAGCACTACCACACGATGATAATGGAGCTCATGGCTGATAATACTAGAATATTGAACTATTCTTTTGTCTGTACGCCCACTACTGGGAGAACCCCGTGCAGTGTAACTCTAATCACTCCCGGCTTCTCGGTTTCTTGACGGCCCTACCCCCGATATGGCGCTTCTTGCAATGCCTCCGTCGTTATAAAGATACTCGCAATGTCTTTCCGCATCTCGTCAACGGTGGCAAGTATACAGCGACTATTCTTGCTGCCGCCATGCTCTCCCTCTTCCGTATCAACGGCTCTAGAGGGAACCTCGCCCTCTTTGTCACCTTCTCTACCGTGAACAGTATATACTGCTGTAAGTGATGCGTCCCCTTTCTTCTCACAGCATCAGCTGATTCATCGCAGCATTCTGGGACCTGTTTATGGATTTCTCCCTACTCCAGCCCCAGTCCCGATATCTTGGTCTCCGCGATATCCTCGCCCTTAAGCGTAGATGGCTCTACTACTTCATCATGGTAGTGGACCCCATCCTCCGCTTCGCGTGGATCTTCTACGCCATCTTCACCCACAACACGCAGCACTCCACCGTCGTATCCTTCATGGTCGCCTTCATGGAAGTCACCCGCCGAGGTATGTGGGCGCTCTTCCGCGTCGAGAACGAACACTGTGCAAACGTCTCCCAATACAAAGCCTCCCGCGATGTACCGCTGCCCTATAGCATAGAGCCCCTTATGGACCGCGTCAGCACCGATGGCTCTGTTGCGGCGGAGCCGCGGGACACCACTTCTGGAGTCGGTCCCTTGCCGGGACCTTCTCGTCAGGCGACAGCCGACTCCACCGCCGTATCCCTCGGCCAAGAAGAAGAAGGCATGACGCGCCGCAAGTCAGAGCGATTCGTGCCCAAGCGCACCTTTTCGCGCATGCTCGCCGAGGCGCACAAGCAGGACTTTGAGAAGAAGCGTCGTCCGCTCGAGCAGACGGAGGAGGAGGGTTCTACAGAGCTGGGTCAGTCTGACGAGGAGGATGAGGATGAGGATGTTGCTGATGAGGTTAATAATCTGCTCGATATGAGAGAGGCTCAGCAGTTGGCGCGCGAACCTAGTCGTGGAGCTGACTGAGATTACTGGAAGCGGTTGTGAGATTGCATATAATGCAGTCAAGATACAGATTCGACGGTTGGAACGAGGCGAGAGACCCATATACCCATTACATACATTCTACATATTCAGAAAGAGGCACTGGTACGGCCTATTTACGTGTTGGAAATATCATGTTAACATTCCCTACGGCTATCCAATCATCTGGATACCCCAGTCAACTCCTTTCTAGTGTAGGTATCTACTAACTACATATGCACACTACCCCGTACATCCAACCACATCAGAACCAGATATCGTAAAACTCCGTGCAAAACGCCTACTTAATCCCAATGCATCTAGTGCCACTCGGCATCAATCTTCTCCCAGTGATCCAAGAAGCCCTTGAAGAACTTGACGCCCAGGCCAGGATCCAGCGAGCCAGTGGTGGCGCGGACCGAGTGCATGCTCAGCTGGGGCAGACCGGCGTCGGCAGCGCGGACGCCCATCATGCTGGACAGGGCGGGGCCGATGGTGCCGCCGCTGCGGGAGTCGTTGCGGATCTGGAAGGTCTGGGTGCGGCAGCCGGCGAGCTGGCCGACGCGCTGGAGGATGGCGGTCGAGACGGCGTCGGTCGTCATGTGGCCGTTGCTGTCGCCGGAGATGACGATGCCCACGTTGAGCTCGGGGACGTGCTCCGACAGGTACTTTTCCAAGAAGTTGGGGTTTCCCGCGTGCGTCACGTCGGCAGACAGCAGGAAAGACTTTGCGTACGTCTGGCCTAGGAGACCCGGGCCGTATGTGTCCGGGTTGAGGGCCTCGACGGTGCGCTCCACGACGATGGGGAGGAAGTTGCCCCTGGCGCCCTGGCGGAGGAGCGAGCCAATCTCCTCATCGTCAAAGAGCGCGACGAGCTTGATGCCGCCTTCGTCGCTGTCGTCGCTTGCCGCGAGGAGGCCCGTCAGGGCGGCCCAGGAGCAGAGCTTGTCGTCGATGCGACCGGCAAAGATGAACTCTCTATCCATACCGCCGGTCTGGGCGGGCTGCGAGTCGTAGAGCTCCAGCTCCCAGTTGACGATGGAGCTGTAAGACTGAATCTTGAGTTGCTTGGCAATCAGCTCGACCAGGCGGGGGGGCTGTGTGTTGACAAAGGAGCCCGCAGGGCCCAGGGCCTCTAGGGAGCCGCGTTGGGAGCTCTCGAGGCCGATGATGGGGACAGCCTGTGTCTCGGCGTTGTTCTGACCCATCATGCCAACGCCAAAGTGAGGCGCAAGGGTAGGAACCCTGGCGATGGGCCAGTCCAGCTTCACGAGCTTCGTACCAGTCTTGCCCGTCTCCTCGTCCCTCACGACGACCCGACCACCGATGCTCAGATCTCGGTCCCACCAGGTCTGATTGAAAGCACCAGCGTAGGGCGCGACGCCAAGTTGGACATATCCGGCCTTGACGGGCTTCGTGCTCACGGGCTTGAGCTTCGCGGTGAGGGCGTCGATGTGGCCGCCGACCATGGCAACACCATTGCCAGGCTGGTATGCCTTGCCGACCGTGAATGCGATCAACGAGCTGCCGTTTCGAGTGACCCAGTACTTGCCACCAGGTTCCACCTTGCCCGCCCAGTTATCGCGCGTGGAGAGCTGTTTTAGTCAGTATCATGACTGCCCAAGGGAGAAGCTCCTTTGACGTACCTCCTTGAACCCAAGCTGCTCAAGCTTGTCCTTGAAATAATCGACAGTATGGAAGATGGTCGGGTTCTCCTGGAGGAAATCGCAAAAGGGCTTGGTGAAAGCCTCGGGCTGGATCTCGGCGACCTGACACAAGCGACAGACCTGGTCCTCGGTAAGATGCCAGTTGACCTGACCGACCTCGCCGGACGCCAGCTTGGCGATACAGGATGCGCACGCACGGTTATCTCTTGTATCCCGCCCGTCCATATCGGCGAGAACAAAGTTCTTCGATCGCTGTTTGGTTCCAGAGCTCTGCTTGGTCGGAGTCACAACGTCGTTCGCAGTGGCTGAGGATGACAATGCCTGTTGGCGCAGTGAAAGCGAGGATGCGCGGGCGCTCAACATTCCAGGCGTAAGCTTGGTCATTGCAGCAGGTTGAGCTGAGTGCGAGCTGCTTCGAGACGAGTAGAGCTTATCGTGAGTATTGGAGAGACGAGAGGGTAGGATTTCGAGCAGTGGAAGAGGTTGAGTTGGGAGCGATGACAAGCTCGGAGGGACAACGGAGGTCACCCGGGCACCTCTTATCGGTGACCGCAGCGATAAGATAAGCTCGGCTGACCTGCCAGGCACGAGAAAGAGGTTGGGGAAGCTGACCTCGTGCCTGAATATCACAAGCTCAAATAGGGAATTCTAAGCAAAACAGACCTGAGACGTATTTGCGAGTAACGTGGTATTGTAATTTTCAATAATAGTGTAGAGTGGACCGTTAACTTGACGATTATATCGACAAGAATGCACCTCTAGTGTTACGGATACTCATGCGCCTCCGTTCCAAGAAACGCTTTTGCGGCTTAACTATGTTACATTGAGCTTTCTCTGGCAGTTACTGAAAAAGGCAACTGGCCGTAAGAACAAATAGAATGAAATTCTTGCATGTGAACTCTGTTGACTCGGGTGTCCTGGATTAGTAGTACATCATGATGTGTCACCAACAAATGCTTCACCGCTCCAAGTCCGAAAACCATTTGCAGACAAGGATTACAACTCACAAATTGATTTCTCAGAGTCAAATGTATGATTGGTTATTAATATTAAAAAGCCAGTTTTCACCTGGTTCAGAGTGCTAGCTATACAGTCCTAACGCCTATTCATTCCATCATTACGTTCCATCTGTTTATGCGTGACAAGTCCCATTCTAGGGGCTGTACTGCTTCCACTTGATCTTGGAGACATCCTCGTAGCACTTGGAGTTGAGCGCGTACTTATGGCTCGAGTAGGATCCCTTAGGCAAATCCTCGAGCTCGGCACACTCGGGCACCAGGCGGATGGGAGCGCAGCCCTTGGGAATGTTACGCTGGATCTTCTTGTTCTCGTCGATCGTGAGGTGGGCTTGCTTGATGACGATAAAGTACTTGCCCTGATAGTAGGGCAGGCTCTCGTTACAGGCAACAAATGTCTCAGGAAGCAGGTAGGTGTAAGGATCGTCGAGAGAATTCAGTTGGGCGCCAGGTGTACCGGGCCCAAAGTTGAGCGTAGTGTCGAAGAGGTTCTTAGTCTTCTTGTTCTTCTTGAGAGCAAAGCCGGAGGGAGTCAGAGGGGTACCACCATCGGTGATGATGGTAGCCAGACCGTTTTGTCGCTCCTCCTTTGTGCCATTCTGGTAGAAGATCCGGCCGTTCTTCTCGCTCACGCCCACGAGGTTGAGGCCGGCGCCGGTGTGAATGCTGGTAACGAAGGAGTTGTGAATGGGAGGATCAAAGTCTTTTGAGTGGTCTGTCACGTTGATGGCGAGCTTGAAGCCTTTTGAGGACGATCGAGTGGGATAACGAGGGTTCTTGATCTCATCATAGGCCAACGGGGATGCCGCTGCGAGGCCGAGGATGCTGAGGAAGAGAGTTGAGGCGAGCATGATGGTGAGGTGACGAGGTGAATGGCGGAAGATGAGGAGACTGAAAGGAAGAGAACGAATATGTGATTTATGTATGTAGTGATTGTTTGTGTCTTTGGTTTGTACCAAGGCCAAGATGTGAAGGGTCTCTGTGACTCTTTAAATGCTGCCTTGAGTGGTTCTAGTCCTCCTCAGCTGGTGCAACCCTGTAATGATGATGATTGAAGAGAAGAGTTGAGTCGGAGGATCGGAGGGGGCTAGAAGCGGATCCAAGTGGAACGATCGACCGCTGGAGCAACAAACCAGCCCAAGGCAGGTGTGGGGGAGTCCAGGCGCCTGCACCAACGACTCCAAATACGAGCTCTCGTGCGAGTCCGTCGGTTTTTTTCTTTCTCTCCGCGGGGCAGGCCAACCCCTCGACAAGACAGGAACCGAGACGGAACCAGTCTACGGAGTATTCTTTGTAATTAGCTGTTTCTATTTTGATACCCTACTACTCCGTAACTACTCCGTGATGTTAGTTATTATTCAATGCCCCCCCCCCCAATGAATACCATGACCAGAGATATCCAGAATTCATGACGCAAACCCATCTCGGAAGATTGCGATGCACATCCATCCCACGATTCGAAACGAGCCATGAATCCACTGGATCCGGGGATCCCAGCCCATCACCAACACCGACAATTGCATTTTTACTATGAAAGCCTAGGACTGAAAAGCCATCCAATTCTTTCGTCACATGCTGCTGCAAGAGCCATTGGCTTCTCCGCCGCCGAACCCAATTGTGTGGATCTCTGAACGGTCCAGACGCGCAGAGAGAGAAGAGAGTCTCCTCGGATAGTTGAGAGAGATTTTGCGAGAGCAAGCCAGGATATCAATTCAAGGGCTTAACATACGGAGTAGAAAGGATGTCCTTGCTGGACAAGTTAAAGGATGAGGATGGCCCAGCAACTGGCATGCGCCTGCAATATCGTTGTGACCCCCAAGTTCTCCCAACACTTGCGCTTCATGCGTTACACGCAAGCCCGATCGCGTGGCATCGCAGCTGAGGCTTGCTCCACGAAGCATGACGCCCATGACGACCGAGTTCCCGCTCTCGACAGACGATACGATCATCGTTGGTTTCACATTCCTCGATCATGATATCACGGAGGACCCTGAACAACTCGGTCAAGTGTCACGGCGACGATCTCTTTCAGCTGATTTCATCATATTTGTGGCCCAAATGTCGAATCACTCCACCACTGTTTAGGGTAGCTATCGGGTGAGATGATGATGCATCATTGGAGTTGAGGATGTATTCGGGACTCTGTCGGCTGTTGCAGTAACAACAACAACACCTATCTCAAGTGAATCTGAACAAATTGTATCAGGCAATCTAGATAATACTGTACTGTATTAATCAAGGTTCATGCAGCACAGCCTTTGATGCAACCAGGGCCATCTCAACAGCCAATGCCGTCTTGGGCGACCTCCACTAGCGGATGTTATTACACTTTGAACCAACAACACCGCCAACCAGGTCGTTTGATTTGCGATTTGGCTGAGATGGGGGGACTTGTCTTCAAAATCTACTGGTCAGAATATCACAAGGTGTGATGAAAATGCAGTTTTGCATTGTGTCTCTGTTGAGGGGAAAGGTCAAAGGTTGGGTATAAAGTGAGCACACCGACCCAAGATGATGCTCGATTTTTCTTGCAAATTTATTATACTTCACACACCTAATACCACATTTCCATGAGCGATAACTTACACTATCCATGCGACCAGGGCGAGTCCACGGAGTATGACCCCGTGGGCTCGGCCGACCCCCAAGACTGTTAGTCATTCGATGCATGTGCTCAAACAATCCATCACTGACATGCATAATGCTCATATACAGTCTTTGGACTCTTCTTGATGGATCCAAATGGTCAAGATATGAATGACGCCTTTCATAACGAGTCGGATGTTGCTCGATCCCAGGTTGATTTTCCCTATTCAGAACTGGCACCGCAGATGGATCTGCATCTCCGAAGTGTCGACGTTGTGTTTCCACACATTGACCCTGCTACGGATCTCGGTCCTATGTCATCAGCTTCATATGGTGTAAACCCGGTAGTCTTATTGGCCCCTGGTTCAGAGGAGACTTCAAGTGCTCTGTAGAGCGAAGCATCCTTTGACCAAACAGTCAACGATAGCCTCCCACTTTACTCCATTGAGGCTGTAGAAAATAGCGAACCAGATGCCTTTTTGTCTTCCGGTATCGAGTCTCCCCAGGGGACTTCTTCCAGTGGCAGTTCGGGAAACAGAAGCAGGCGAAAGTTGCAGTTCGAAGAAGAAGAGCCCTCACTTCGTCTGGGACATGACGAGGAGGTAGTAGATGGAATATACTACTGCACATGGGGGACCTGTCGCAAGGGCTCAAAGTCTTGGTCCGGCAGGAAGTAAGCTATCACCTTGGCTGGTACTTGAAGCTTGATTCAGACTAACGATAGCCAGGAAACATATTCGAACACACGACAAGCCTGTTTTATGCCCCAACTGTCCCACGAGGATGGCTACTCAGTCGATGATGCGAAAGCATCATCGCTGCCATCGAGTGGGGAAGAAGTATCCGTGTCGTGATTGTGATGGAGCCTTCACGAGAGTGGATAACCTTTTGAGACACATTCGCGAGACGCATAAAGGCGAGAGGAGATCGAGATAGTCTCCGGGGCATGGATGGTGATAGTTTACTTAACCACATTCTTTTATGACGTCTTGTGCTCTCGACTCGCATATGAATGAGTTTCAGTGCTCGCCTCGAGACTGTGTAGACCAACAAACTCTTCCACTCGCTCGCCCGTTCCTGAGCTTCATTGCTTCAGTCGAGGCGGGCAGAAGCCATATTGCAGAAACCAAAAGACCGAACTGTTGTCAAATGGTGAAGTTACAAGCTTACACCTCCATCGGATTCAGCATCACTTCCGGATGATTCCCCATCAGTATCATCGTGAAGATGTGTCAGAGAAGCAGAGTCAACTGTTTAGTTAGTTAGTTACAGACAATGCATAAGTGGCCGACAAGACTTACGGTCACTTGTTCCTTGCTCACCAAAGAACTCCTCTCTGACCTCTGAAAGATCAAGGACGGAACCATTCCTGGCTGTGATGTTGGTGATCGAGTCTGCCTGATACGCAGCCGGCTGCTGTTGGGAAGTGATCTGATCCTCCACAGCCTTGCTCAGTTCTTTGCTCACCCAAGCTAGAACCCGACGCTGTTCAAGCCAGTTGCTGTCTTTACAGCCCTCAGGGAGAAGTATCGGGCGCCAGTTAAGGTATGCCTTTTGGTGACAGTCTGGTTCGACGAATCGTCCTGGGTGATTGCGGAAGTAGAGCTTGCAACAGAGGCAAGCCATTTTGCTGCACGCAATGTACCGATCGCCATCCACAAACCCAAGCTTATTGCGATGAAAGTGCTCCAGCATTTGGATCTCAGCGTGAACTTGTGGTCGAGTACGGTCCTCGTCGTACATGACTCTGATCGCAGCTCCTATACCTGTCGGGCCATCTAGCCATCCTAGATAGCTTCGCATCTCATCAAGACGTGAATCACCATTGGGAAGCATTCTTTTCAATATCGAGTCTAGGTTGGTGAGGCCATCTGCTGGCGGGACTGTCGCAGCTGTAGGAGCCTCGACTCGGCCTATCTCGTAGGCGTTCAGGAGTGATCCTAGCTGGAAAGCGTCTTGGACAAGAAGTTTTGGGATTCGGACATGCTCGGATAAACGGCCGATGAAGTGCTTGACTGTACGGATTGCCTCTGCAATCCTCTGAGGCGCAGCACTGAGGTCGTCACGGAGAGCTTCTAAAGTGTCCATTTGGGGATCGTGGCGAGTACTGTAAACAGTCTGGCAAAAAGATAGGACATCTACTCCTGCCCCGAATGTGAAACGAGGGAGCCACGCTATGAGGGCAGCGATGTCTGTATGCTATTAGTGTTTGGGCTTCAATTTATCAAGACAATAGTATCTCACCGGGCTTTTGGTCATCTGCTGCGGTCATCCTGAGATATCTCTCACAGTCTCTCGCAGCATTGGACAATATCTTGCACTCTTTTTTCAGCCTAGGAGTAGCAAAGGCGACACATCTCTCCTTCACCACACGCGCTATTCGGTCGTGCTCCGCCTGCGGTACCCCCAGAACCCCCCTTAATTCATCAAGTATGTCGGCGAGAAAGGACAAGGACTGATACGTTGGTGTCGAGTTGGCTGCTACCCAGAACTTGACGGGTTGAGCCTGGACAGCTATGGCAGTAGTGGTGTTGCCGCCCTTTTGATAGTCGCAGATGAAACATAGATTTCTGAGGAATCTGCGTCTGACCTGTAGGCTCGGAGGATCGACCGTGATGGAGTGAGGTCCGTTGGCTCTTTTGAGAATGTAAAAAAGGGCTAGGAACTCGAAGAGCCGGGAGAGGAGCTTGTGGTATGGGTTCAACCTTGGTGGCCCAAGACTCCTTTTGGCCATGACGTTGATGAATTGGTACTTAAAGGGACAAGATTGGATCTGTGGAACGGGTAGACGGGCAACGAGAAGAAAGCCTGATATATACCTAGGCAACAGCTCCCTTTCGTAAAGTTTGATACTCAATACGCCGTGATTGAGCCACCCACTACATTGGTAGGCCTCCCGCATACGCATAGGACCAGGCAAACCTTGAATCTACCGCGAAACTCACCCATGAGTAAATCAACCAGCTTAGTACTAATAAGAATGTTCTCACTACATGTACTGTGTTCTGTTTCAAAGAGTGTTGACTCACAAGGAATACATCCATGTCTGTATCAACAGCGAGTGGAGGGTTGGGTTTCGACCAAGTTAGGCCCTATGAGCTGGACTTGACTACACGCTGTGTTCTAGTTAGATGAGCCTAACTATGGAATGTGAGGCTCCTTAGTTCAAGAAAGACATGCTATTTAAAGCACGGAACTGTCTAACGTAGCTACTTTCTTGTCTCAACCAGTTGCTTTTCGTTGCCTGTGTCTCATTCTCTGAGCTACCTTAGGTGGTTAGGTTGTTGACCAAGATCCATAGCGGGGCTGTTCCCAAGCGATAGCGCACTTTGCACTGTAGAAGGAGTGACGTTTACGCTAAAATGCGGGATAAGAGCCACCCCTGGACCTCAATACCAGGGCTGGTTGGCTCTTAAAAGGGCCTAAGAAGGAAAAAAATCAATTCCAGAGCTGGTTGGCGCGACGCGTTGGATAAGGTACCTTCCATTAGCTGCAGTGATTCTCTGTACTCCGTACCTCCGGGACAAAAGCCGAGAAGCTCCCCTCACTTCCACTTCTTCCATGTCTTCAGTGAAAAGCAAAAACATCAAGCCCCCCTCGCCCATTCCAGGCTCCTCGCCGTCAGCCTCGCCCGTCATGCTGTCGCTGGATCGGCTCCCTAACGAGGTCTTGCACAGCATCGCCGACTTCCTCCACAAAAAGTACGATCTAGCTGCCTTGTCGCGTGTCAACAGGCACTGCTACCATGTTGCGAGCCCTATCCTCTGGAAGCGCGAGGTCCATTCGGATAGGCCAGGAGCCCTGCACTGGGCTGTCGAACACGAGGACATCGGCCTCTTGCGCCGGACTCTCGATGCTGGTGTTAGTCCGTCTCGTATAGCCTATACTCACAGACCCAAGCCTCGCATCGACCCACGGCATAAGTGGTGGAACTATCACAGCTCCTACTTTGACGATCCCGAATGGCGCATCGACGACGACGACGAATCCGTGGACCTTGACCCGTCATACGTCCTTCACGACACATGTGATTGCTTCGAGAGTGGCTGCGATGATGGCATCTTCAGCGACTGTAGATGGGAGGCGATCCATGTTGCAGCAAGTAAAGGGCGGATCGATATGATAGAGGTCCTGCTTGAAAGAGGTGCCTCTATCGACGCCTCCTCGTGGGGTCTTTGTCTCTGTCGCCCACACCTACCTATTGAGGCTTTCAGTGAATCCCAGGCTGTCGAGGAGGACGAGCTTGAGGATCTACACGGCGGGGACTGGACGCCTCTACATGTCGCTATATGCCATGGAGAGCTCGAGACTGCCAAATTTCTTCTCAGACACGGGGCATCCAACGTCATCTACCAAGGAATCGATTTTGAGCTGGACGCCAACGCCTGGCAAGACGATGACGGAACCCACGACTCGAGCCGGTTTCGACTTACCGCAATGCACCACGCTGCTAAGCACAATATGATTGACCTACTTCAGTTTTTGATGGAGGAAAAGTACCAAGAAACCGTCAACGCAGAAGGTCCTTTCATGGGAACGCCCCTATTCCAAGCGATATGGTACGGGCACTGGGATACTGTGGTTCCTTGGCTTCTCAAGAATGGCGCAAATATCGACACCAGGCTCATAGAGACGCGCCTCACACCACTCATGATGGCATGCTTTTCACGTCGATTTGATGACGCCGCAAGGCTCATCGATCTAGGCGCAGATGTCACAACTCTCGCAGTGCACCAATTCAGCATCCTTCATCTGATTCTTGGACCTGGTCAGCCGAGACAAGACGAGTTTGCCGACCCCGACGAGCAGCCGCCAGAACCCATTAGCAAAATCACAGAAGCCGAGATCATCAAAAAGTTCATCGCCAAGGGCTTTGATGTAAACGCCCACGAGGCTCTACTAGGCATGACTCCTTTAATGGTTGCAAGTTCAAGCTGCAACACGGATGCCATGAAAGCATTGATCGATGGCGGGGCAAACGTCAACGCACTGGACCATGATGGACTGACTGCCCTTGCTCGAGTTGGCGAGGCAGCCGAAGGCTCTGCCATACTGGGGCTTTACGATGCTGGCAAGATGCTGCTCGATGCTGGAGCGGCCGTGAAAGACTCTATGGAAGACCTGACGACTCTGAATATCATTTGCTCGCGTCGGTGTGAGCCGTACTACAGTCGCGACTGGGACCACCAACACGCCAGTCTAGCAAAGCTACTGATCGAGCGAGGCGCTGATCCGAACGAAAAGGGCATTTCAGAGAGTCGGCCATTTACGGAGGCCATTGTACATGGCAACTTGAGCCTTGCGCAAGCTATTCTCGAAAACGGCGGCCGGCCGGAGCAGGGCGACCTGGAGGATCTGCTCGACAAGTCAGTGCGAGAGTCGTATGAGTCGTATGACGATGGGAAGACCGAGTTCATTCTGGGCGTTGAATATGCCAAGTATGGCATGTCAGGGCCTTCAGATGCTTTTTTAGTACGCCTGCTCAAGCTAGCATTGGACATGCAGCTGTGGACACGAGCCGCAGAGCTGATGAAGGCAGTACCAACACCAAGGGAGATGCGGAAGGGTCTCATTTTCCGCTGTCTAAAGGACCGCTCACCAAGCTCGGACGAGCCTTCCGCCCTAATCCAGGTGCTGCTCGATCAGGGCGAGGATCCCAATGAGCTTTTCGAGGATGAACCACCACTGTATCACAGCTTCAAGTCAGGTTACTGCTGGAGGTCTACTCCCGTGCTGGTAAATGGGGGCGCCGACATCCACATGCCCACCAAAGCGATGCCTGACGGGGCATTCATGTTCACTATCACCCACGGCTACCAACCACAAGCGCTTCAAATACTGGCAAAACACCCGAATGCGCTGCGTGAGAAGGGAGAAAAGCTACATCGGGAATGCTGGACATCATTGATCCGCTGGCAACCAGGCACGGTTCCTCCGAAGAGTAAGGCGCAATATGTGAGGGCTATTGAGCCCCGGCTGAACTGGAACACTGTCAGCCGGCTGATTACGGCCGGCTTGAGGACCGATGTCAAGACCCTCGATGATATGGACGTCAAAGAAGTCATTGAACTCGCCGTTCCAAAAGGATACAGTTTGGGACTTGAGGGTCGCAAGGTTCTGGAGGCTCTTGACATTCCCTACGTGGAGCCGCCAGAACTAAGTACAGACGATGAGGAGGATGAAGAACTCGATGAGAGTGAAGAGCTTGATGGGAGTGAAGGCGACTTTCGGGGCTATTCGGAATCGTCGGACTCTGAGGATGATGATGATGATGATGGAGACGACTACGAAGGTCTCGGCTTCTACCCATCGCTCCTGGGCGAGTCGGAAGAGGACGAGGAAGAGGACGGTGGATGGATAGATGGTGACGACCCAAGCGATTATGACGACGACAACGACGATGATGATGGGGGACCGATGCCAATTCCCCTACCGATGCTGTTTGGGTTTCTGATGTGAAGATTCGGAAACAAGTATGGATATAAGATTGTTTGAGTTGATCTGGTAAGGCGAGCATGTGGACATTCAATCACGGTTGTACTTGCGTCGGCGTTATATGGATTCATAGATGAAGGAAGCGGAAATATGGTACGGTTCGGAATGGGGTTGGGCGACATGCGTTGCAGGAGCATATGGAATGCAGCCTCTACAAAGGTGATACAAGTCAATGAGGCCTGAGTTATGTTTGTTGAGAGTCCGTGCTACAGCACTGCGGATGGAGGTTATGGTCATTTGCTGCACGTAAGATTGGTAAGAAGGGAATAGCATGGCCGCCTTTACTCCCTTCGAATTGAGTCTCACCATGGAGTTTTGGGGCCATTTACATCAGGATGTCAGGGGCACGCCGCATCCCCGGAAGCTTCTTTTGACAGGTCGGAGATATCATGGTATTTGAAGGCCAGAGGAACCTTGAGGGATAATAATGAGTGGCTGGCCGGCCGGCCGAGAGCGCCTAATGAGGCATCTGAACGAGCATCTCGCTTTGTCTCGCTGATCACGGGGGGAGGCGACATGCGGGGGAGGACGAGCTGGGCATGAAGATGTGTCCAGATTGGGAGGCGAATGTCAACATTTCAAGTACTTGTATGGAAGAACTTGAAGCTGATCCACGTCAACGTTAGATCCAAGTTCTTGATATGTTGTAGTTGAGATTATCTCAAAACGAAAGATTGACTACCGAGAGCTGGCTTTGCCTTGAAGGTGCATAACTTGCGGTGGTGCTTTGATCTGGCACACAAGTTGTCGCCCGGACATGAAAGTGCGGAAAAGGACAGCCCCCGCACCGGAGGATGGGGAATTCGGGGCTTGGCTGGCGAGAAATGGCCGAATAGCGATGGGGGATGGACAAGTTAGTTATGGTTCCATGGCTTTGATATTGCGGAGTTGGTTACTGCAGAGATGAGGCGGGAAGGCTTCATTGTTGTCACCGAGGGCTACAGAGGGTGGTGGTTATGCACAATCTATCTGTTCGTAACTGAAGAGTAGAGGCCCTCTGGGCTTACACCTTGCGTGCTCGAGACATATTAATCCATGATATCAGAAAGCTGAGGCGGGCTCACACGGAGGAATCGGTCCATCTGTGGTCCTCTCAACTCCAAGTTCCATGTCGCAGGCAAGCAGGAGAATCGAGACTGCTCTCGATACAAGCACGATTATGACATCGATATCCCAGATCTCCATATTAGAACGCCCTGGCTCCGTAATTTCGTCTTCGAGAACCATGGCCGTGGAGCCAAGTGTGTTGAAAAGCAGGCCACAGCTAAGCTATTAACTCCACTTATTAGACAGCTGAACGCTCAGCCTCTGGACATGCATGTACTTTGCCGCCTGCGCATAATAATGTTCTCTAACGAATATCGATTTGATTTCTTGCAGAAAGCTCCGAGAAAAGAGAAGTATCAAGAAGCCGTATGAAGCAGGTCAATTGCCGTGTATGATACAGTAGTACTGGCGATGGTCAATTAGTTACATACCGTGCAGTCTGACCCTCAGGCATCCACTCATGATTCGCCGAGGCATCAACCTTGTTCTGCATCTACTTTCTCCACCAACCGTCATGGCAAGCTTCTCCCAGCTCCCCCTGATCCAACACCGAACGCCGAGATATGGCCTTTCCATCAGCAAATGCCCCGTCCGTTTGCCCATTGTCCATTGCGTATACTTGCCTCTTGCGGTAAGACCCCTCCTTGGGTGGTTGCACGCTCATCCCCCATCCCCCGCTCTTGTCGGCCTCACGCGTAGGACGGCATACCGAGGGCCTCTGGCGCTTGTACTAACTGGACAGTTGGCCCTCCCTCCCAGATGCCGACAGCTTCGGGGTTCACGGGATTGATGGAGATTCGCTGGGGACGGGCTGTGAGAGAGAGTAAGAGGGGAACGTGTTGATCGATCCAGGCTGAACGAGATGTGGTTGCCCGTCTGTACATGGCCGGAACAGACTGGGCACTCCAGAGCATAAATATCAGGCGTTGGACGCTCGATTCTTTCTTACTCTTCGCTCTCAGCATCATCTCGTCTCTTCTTCCTTCTCCCTTCTTCACCAAGTAACAAATAATTTCTATAAACCGCCAAAATGGTAAGCTTCCTACTATCCGGCCTCTTACCACATCTCGAGCTCTGCCTAACAAAATCAACAGGTCAAGGTTCTCGCTGTTCTCTACGACGGTGGCCAGCACGCCAAGGATGTACGTGTTTCTTTCTTTCTGTCTTGAACCCAGCTCTTCTTCTCCTTCATCAGTCAGCGGTCGTCGATGGTTGTTCATTTACTCCGGGCACTCATAACCACACACCTAACGCTTGCCGATCCCAAACGCGGGGAACATCCCCTACCTTGGTATCAGCCACATTCCACATGATGCGCGGGGCAACAACATGAGAGTTGTGCTTGGGTGGGTGTGATTGTGTGTGGGCTTTTGGCTCTCTTGCAGGACGCACTGCATGGCGACGAGCAACCATAATGCAACCCCGGCTGCCTCATGGACACTCAGTGTCTCGATGCTGCATCACCAACCCCTCACTCTCTCCCAATACCAACCGTCTCGGTCATCAAGTCTCAACGGCCACTAACATGTCGACTCGCAGGTCCCCGGCCTTCTCGGCACCACCGAGAATGAGCTCGGCATTCGCAAGTGGCTCGAGGATCAGGGTCACACCCTGATTACCACCTCCGACAAGGACCGTGAAGGTTCCAAGTTTGACGAGGAGCTCGTCGACGCGGAGATCATCATCACTACTCCCTTCCACCCCGGTTACCTGACTGCTGAGCGTCTGGCCAAGGCCAAGAACCTCAAGCTCGCTGTTACCGCTGGTATCGGCTCTGACCACGTCGATCTCAATGCTGCCAACAAGACCAACGGCGGTATCACCGTCGCCGAGGTCACTGGCTCCAACGTCGTCTCCGTTGCGGAGCACGTCCTCATGACCATCCTCGTCCTCATCCGAAACTTTGTCCCTGCCCACGAGCAGATCGAGCGCGGTGACTGGGATGTTGCTGGCGCTGCCAAGCAGGAGTATGACCTCGAGGGCAAGGTTGTCGGTACCGTCGCCGTCGGCCGCATTGGCGAGCGTGTCCTCCGCCGCCTCAAGCCCTTCGACTGCAAGGAGCTCCTCTACTACGACTACCAGCCCCTGTCTCCCGAGAAGGAGAAGGAGATTGGCTGCCGCCGCGTCGACACCCTCGAGGAGCTCCTCGCTCAGTGCGACATTGTCACCATCAACTGCCCTCTCCACGAGAAGACCAAGGGCCTCTTCAACAAGGACCTCATCGCCAAGATGAAGAAGGGTTCTTACCTCATCAACACCGCCCGCGGCGCCATCGTCGTCAAGGAGGATGTCGCCGCTGCCCTCAAGTCTGGCCACCTCGCCGGCTACGGTGGCGATGTCTGGGACGTCCAGCCCGCCCCCGGCCCACACCCTCTGCGTACCGCCAAGAACAACTTTGGCGGCGGCAACGCCATGGTCCCCCACATGTCCGGTACTTCTCTGGACGCCCAGAAGCGCTACGCCGAAGGCACCAAGGCCATTATCGCGAGCTACCTCTCCAAGAAGTTTGACTACCGCCCCGAGGACCTCATCGTCCACGAGGGTGACTACGCCACGAAGGCCTACGGCCAGCGCAACGTGGGGGCCAAGTCTTGAGAGAGATGCGAGGAAAGAGAGCAAGGGAATGATTTGTACATGATTATGAGATTTATGCATCCCTCCAACTGCATTTTAGACGCGGGGATTCAAACAAAAGCGTAGCAGATAATAAACAACTGTAAATTTGTCATCAAAGCAGTCGATTCTAACTACGTAGTTGAATCATGTTTTCAGAACAGCACTGGCACCACATCAACGAGGTGATAATAGTAGAGCGATAGCCTCCAACGACCCAATGCCTTCCTCGGAACTACCTGTACTCTAAATGCACATATTACATCTTGACCATGCTGAAGGGCACAAGAGTTCTGCAAAGAACCATCACCATCCCGCGATCAATTTTCAGCTCGAGCTTTCTAATAAACCAAACACCTATCTGCTGTAGATCGCAACTACACATGGCATACACGAACGAGGAACGATTGTACTTTTACAGCTTAAATTATGCACGCTGTTAACTTATTCCTTTTGAGCTTTGTTACTAACGTTAACACATATACACGCCCGTATGGTCATCAAGTCAGCCATCATCAAAGCGTCAAGTCGATGTTTCCCCTGTTCCACGATGCGACCGTATTCAACACATCTCAAAATCACCGCTTGTACATCCAATATAGTCAATTCCCAGTGAACTTTTACTTCCAGAACCGCCACCACTTTCTGTCCTCGCCGTCGTGCCCTCTCCTCCTCCGCACCGTCTCGTCCCGGCCCCTTATACGCCAAAAGTACACGGGTACGCCCGCCACGACGAACGAGATGACGGCGATGGTCTGGAATGGCTGTGCGAAAACGGCACGGCTAAGCAAGAAGAGACTTACGCAGCAGAATATGATGGGCGTTGTGATCCACGTCTTGTAGGGCCGCTCAAGCTGCGGCTCGCGCACGCGGAGGACAATGAGGCCCAGAACGGTAAGGAAGTAAAATGTGTAGCCCGCGACGCCGTAAAACGTCACGAGCGTGTTGAACTCGCCGACGATAACGTAGCCCATCGTCAGCACGGCGTTGAGCACGAGGGCGTACACTGGCGTATAAAAGAGCCCGGTATCCTCATCGCCAAATGCGCGACGTAGCTTGCGCGTGAACCAGCTGCGAGTGCGTTGCGTGTTAAGCTCACTGTCGTGCGTGTCGTTGCCAACGCCAATGGTGCCAAAGATGGACGGGATGTAGCCCTCTTTGCCGGCGACGTATGCGAGGCGGCTCGAGGTAAATGTGGACGAGTTGAGAGCCCCGAAGCAGCTGGCGCTGACGATGAGAGCTAGGACAAGAGAGCCGATGGGGCCAAAGACTCGGGATCCGAACATGACGGCTACAGTGTTCGCGCCGTCCATGCTCTCAAGAGGAAGGACAAGGAAGTAGGCAATGTTGGCGAGGACGTAGCAAAGGATGACGAGAGGCATGGCTGTATGGATGACTCGCGGCAAGTCTCGAGTTGGATTTCGAAACTCGCCAACAACGTAGTTTGTCTAGACGATAATCAGTTTAGGTGATCGCAAAAAGATAAAGGGGGTCACCACTAACGTTGTCCCATCCATCGTAGGCCCAGAGACCGGCATAAAGCGCCAGAGCCCAGGCAGACATATCTGTTGACGTATTCGCGAACAGATCATGAGGCTTCCACTCAACTTCCGACTTGCCCTTGAACGTCTTCCCCGTGATGGCAACCACGACGCCTGTAATGGTAACTCCCAGCAAAGCAACAAACTTCATGAACATGAGCGCATCATTGACGCGCGTACCAAGCCTGGTAGAAACGCAATTCATAAACGTCACCAACGAGAGACCCACGAGGGCAACCGCCTTATTGATCCAGATGCTGGTGTGCTCGGCCTCGGCGCCGATAAAGGCCCGTACTAGGTACTCGCCCATGATGATGGAGATGATAGCCGCACTGCCGGGCTTGAGCACCAGCATGGCTACCCAGGTGAATAGGAAGCCGGACAGCTCGCCAAACGTCTTGGCGAGGTAGACCTGAGCGCCGCCGTTCAAGGGGATTGCTCCTCCCAGTTCAGCATAGGATGCGGCGCCTGTCCATGCGAGAATGCCTGCAATGACCCAGACGACCAAGGCAGCGCCCGGCGAACCGACTCTTGCACTCACCGAGCCTGGCGATGAGAAGATACCAGAGCCGATGATCAACCCGACGATCAGCGACAGCCCGTTGAGATACGTCAACGTCTTGTGCTTCTCTAACGATCCTCCTCCGAGTCCGCCATTCGGCCTCGCCGCCGAAGTAGGAGCCCCAATGGGTGCGTATCCGCTCGCGCCAGCTGTTGAGCTCAGCGGGAACATGTTTGCTGCAAAGTCAAAGGCTGACGATACCGAGTACGACCGCTGCATCCTTCCCGCAGGATTTGCGCTGTCCAGGGGATCGTCCTGCTCAAGCGACAGCCTTCGTGACGATGATATGCTTGGTCTAGATGATACTTCTGTGACCCCATCCTCGTTCAACTGACTTGAGCTGGCGAGCGATGCGAGCTCGAGAGAGTCTCGTGTATGCGACGGGACGCCGTACGGCCGCGCCATTGTGATGATGTCGTGTTTCTTCGGTTCAGCAGCGCAGTATCCTCAATCAACCGTCCCAGAGTATTCCGATTTGGTGGTCTAGTCGCTAGCAACGATGGCACATAGCGGATCGGTCGAGCGTTCTCAGTGTCCAAGAACCAGTGACGTAGGATCTTCAAGCGCAGAGTAAGGGTTTAACTATGTATTTAGCGGTGTATTCGAGGCTTCGTCGTGAATTGTTTCGTGAGATTATATGGTAAAGAATGCAGAGACCGTGTCGTTAAGTAGTTCCTCGTCAAGTAATTCAGCACCAAAAGGGGGGGTTCTAAAATAGTTAGGGAGTTGTTGAGAAGACAAAGAAGCTAAAGATAGGAGACACTTGTAACTTCTTGAGCAAGGAAGCTCTGGGTCCTTCCTGCAGCTGCGCTTTGTTAGGTTCAGCATCAAAAAACAACCCACCCCTTGACCGTTGCGACCCACAATTGGCTCATGCACCGCCACATGTTGCTTATCTAAGTCGGTGGCTTAGCTCCAGTCTCTCCCAACCTCGAACCTACAGAGCAACCTCTGACAAACCCCCAGTATCGACATCATGGCCTCGGACGATTACACCGCTGTCGGAGGCGGAGGCGCCTTGAAGCTCAAGGGTGCCAAGATACACAAGAAGAAGAAGAAGAGAGATAAGAGTGACTTGGCGAAGAATCTCGACGTCGCAAAGAAGGAGAAACAGGGAGACGACGAGAAGGCGGACCATGAACCTCGCGATGATGACGACGATGAGAAGCCCGAGCCGCAAAAGACAGAATCCGAAAAACGCCACGAGGAGATCAAGAGGAAGAGGGTAAATTACCAATACATTCATGTTCGACGTGGAAGCATCTCACTAACAGTACCTCGCAGCTTCTACAACTCGCCGAATCCTCAGGCTCACGACCCGAGCTCCTAAAGACGCACAAGGAACGAGTTGAGGAACTCAACACCTATCTTTCCAGGTTGAGCGAACACCACGACATGCCCAGAATTGGTCCCGGTTGAATGTGTGATTTGGCACTGGATGGTAACAGAGCAGAAGGAATGCGTATATGTAGATGTTGGAGTTGTGGGCGTTTGTTGGGTATACCCTCGTTTTGTTCAGTCCGAAATCGATGGTCGTGGCAGTATTAGTCTTTTTTTGCCAAATGATCAAGGTGGCTATGGACCTGTTATCCCTAGCTTCATCAGGCCTCAGCGAGCTGTCATTTTGCATTCTCAGCCAGATGATCACACCCTCGGCCATGTCTTATTAGGTATATTCTCCATATATCGATGCCCAGTCCAATATTCCCCACAGCCAATGCCTAAGGACCTCACAGTAAATGCCATATTGGTTAAATAACAAAACGCCAATTCTTTGTACACGCTCATGTACTATGCACTCTAGATACGATCCATGCCGGCAAATATGCTGGACGCCATTAATGTCCCTACCCTCGAAGAAACAACCGTACGTGGATGTCCTTGTCTACTGAAAAACGCATGTCCAATCTGCTAGAGCGTCCCAAGTCTATAACCCATATTTTTGTACCCATAGAAAAGGACCGTGAAATTCGTGAAGGTGGGCCTCTGACAACACCCATAAGCGGGAGAGCCAGGTAACCAGAATCCGTGGATCGACTGATGGCAAACGCGGTCATTTCGCTTACAGGAGCATCAGTCCGCCCAGGAACAAGCCCACAACGGCCGATAGCATTCTGTCCACGGATGACTGAGCACCAGCATTCTGGAGGTCGGGGTCGTCGCTGGTGGCGGTCGCTTCGGCGGAGGGAACGACAGCGAGCCACGAGGTAGAAGTGAGGGTAGTAACACCACCATCGGGAAGAGTGGAGGTGAATGTCTTAGGCACGGCGCTCGAGGTTCGCTTGGTACCGGTTCCGGTGATAGTGCTTTTAGCCTCTTCGGTGGATGAAGTTTCCTGGTCATCGTCTATCGCAAGTTAGCATATATGTTCCAACGAATGAATTGGCTTTTGGAAGCGGCCCAGAATCAACATGCACGTGGTCCAGTGAGCTCATTGCAGATACATCCGGGGACTAAGCGCACTTGCGGAGGCTATGGGCTTGGGCGATCAGGATGTGGAAGCATGGTGCGAAACACATAAACACAGCGGGTTTTGGGAATTGGATCCGCGTCATAGTCTCGGGGTCGAGACCTGACAATAGGACTCCGTCCCACATACCGATGGTTCTCGATATCTCTATCTTTGTTTCGGACTCCGCCTCCGTCTCCGTCTCCGTCTCCTCTGCAGGCTTGGAGGTAGTCTCCGCCTCTTTGGTGGAATCGGAGGGAGTGGTAGTAGTGGCAACACGAGTGGAGGAGGCATCAGGGGCGGTGGAACGAGCAGTCTCACCCGAAGAAGCCGTCTCGGACGGCAAAGAAGAAAAAGAAGATTCATCGTCAAGCAAAGATGTTTCCGGAGCAGACGTACTGGCAGCAGTGGAGGTTGCAGCACTAGGAGCATTGGACCGGGTGGTTGAAGCAATTGGAGAAGAGGGAGAAGTCTCGGAGGGCTCCTCATCCGAATCAGACGTACCGGTAGCAGTGGGCTCCGAATCCTCGGTCGACTCGGGCTCCGAGTCAGTGGTAACGCGGGTTGACTGTCGGGTCACAACAGCAGTAGTCTCGGCGTCATCCGTCTGGGTGGGTTCCGCATCAGTCTCCGAGGCGGTAGGGGTATCCTCCGTAGCAGTCTCCTCGGGAGTTTCGGTGGCAGAGGCCTCATCTGTTTCCGTGTCAGGGGCAGATTCACTAGGTTCTGAGCTCGCAGGCGCGGGCGAGGTTGGCTCACTCGTTTCGGTCTCGGCGGGCTGAGTAGGTTCTTCGGTAGCAGTGGGTTCCGCCTCTGTAGCTGAGGGTTCCTCAGTAACTGAAGGCTCGGCGGTAGGCTGTTCTGTGGGCTCTTCCGTAGGTTCCTCTGTAGGAGCTTGAGTGGGTTCCTGCGTAGGAGCCTCAGTAGCTGAGGGCTCCTCGGTAGGCTCCTGTGTGGGCTCCTGCGTAGGCTCCTCGGTAGGTTGCTCGGTAGGCTGCTCTGTAGGAGCTTCAGTCGGCTCCTCCGTGGGAGCCTGTGTTGGCTCCTCCGTGGGCGCAGCATCCGTGGGCTCTTCAGTAGCAACATCGGTAGGCTGATCCGTTACAGCATCAGTGGGCTGCTCAGTTACCTGCTCTGTGTCGCTCGGCGCAGGTGTGTTTTGTCGTCGAATCATCCGAGCCATAGACTCGGACAGGTTGGGCCTGTGGGCGTTCATGCCGTGCTTTGCCATAACCTCTCCATGGCGGAGATGGCCAGGGCAGAGTCGAGTAGCACCCCCAACAGATGCCACACCAACGCCGAGCAGACAACAGACAGCAAAGGCAAGCAGAGCCTTCCGGGCTGGGGACATCCTCCGGGATTTGGCCTGATGATGAGGCTGGGCAGTCTCCGAATCCTGGAGAAGTGCTTCCTTGTTCGACATGGTCCTCTCTTGTTCGTCAATGCTCAATAGTCCGGCCTCCATGCTGTAGTCGTGCTTGATATCGGCAGAAGCCATGATGAAAAAAGCGTTTGATAACGGGCGGACGTTGAGTTTTGTAAGTCAACCCAAGCAGACAGGAGGCTGATATCAGCTTGGCACAGATGGGTGGATGGATATGCAGAGCACGTTTAGCGGCTCAAAATAGCGATAGAAACGAGCTCGCAGATGCAGGCTCAAGCGAATGAACAGGATTTGGGTTTGCGGTCTGGGCCCGGAACAAGAAGCGACTGGCTGGAAGCAGATGGTGAGAGGTTGAGGAGGCAAAACCCAAGACGGTGAGTGGGTGACTGGATCTGGAGACAACAACAAAAACTAGGGGACCCAAGAATCTGCAGGCGACAGCTGGCGAGAGGGGGTGATTCCCTTTATCGATGATGAAAGGCGTCGTGCGCCAAGCTGATGGGACGTGTCTCTAGCGCCAAGGGAGGAGTACAGAGAGCACAGGCCCGAGCTGGTGATGCCAGAGTGAGGGAAGTAAAACGACGGAAAGCGAATAGCGTGGCAGCCAGCCGGTAAACAGTTGACAGTCGATGGAGCGCTGCCGAGGGAGAAAGTGGAGGTGGTGGAGTGAGAACGGGTGTAGCACGATAAGTTAAGCTGAGCCTTGAGAGTTTGGTCTTCAATGCAGCCCGACAGACGGGATTTGTCCAGCTAAAAGCCCCGAGAGGCTAGACTAGGGTTGGCAAAAGGAGGCTGAGTGGGAGACGACAACGTCGGGTGTTTCTAGGCCTGTGGATTTCACGTTGTTTGGTGGTGGCAAAAGGGAGAGAGGGTGCTGGAGATACGAATTTCCATGTTTCTTTTTTCGGGATACTAGGAGGAACCGGAAGCAGTTTTTAACGACAAGCCACCCCGGCACCAAAAGGTGCTAGCGCACATTTCGACCTGCTAGGCCCCCAGCTAGAACTTAGGTCCGGTCCACTGGAGCTCAGCCGGCACAGCGCTGAGCTACGCCCGAAGAGCCCTTGGAGATATCGAGTTAGGCGCCGACGGGCGGCTCAACCAGGCGAGTCTGGCCCGGAAACACGCTTTGGCTAACGAGGCCCTCTTTGGCATTTGATGGCGGCCTTTTGGCTGGCTGACGCCATGCAAGGCGCAGATAGCTGACGTTCCTGAGGCGCCGAGTGTTTAAAACCAATGGCCAGGAGCTCAAGTTGCTGAGACTGGCAACCTCAGATCGCCGCGGAAACTTGTCAGGTTTCAGCCTCTGTTTGGTGATAGCAATTGGCGATAACAGTGACCGCCAGGCTCTGGCTCTGGCTTGCAACGACACCTCGAGAATCCGACAACGCACATTACGTATCCATCACATAGATCATCATCGAGAGCTCCGCCCTGGTTGCCATTGCAGGGCTCTTTTTTGTCGAGAGCAACGCTACCACCGTTGTCGGACTGACTTGGCCGTCCGACGCTGCGATGCCAACCCCGACGCCCCCCGTAGTGACGCCAGACGCCGACGGTCATGGAGGTTTGTGATGTCACTGCGGGTGTAACGACGAGCAGACGGATTTAGAATGTACGAGACTGCGGCTCTTCGCATCGTATTATGAGGAGCATGACAAGAAACTGAGGCGAAACGGAGTAATCGTCCCCGTGGATGCCCTCGTATTACCTCATATCTCTGACCCAAACTGACTCCGTTTGATGCTGCAATTCCCCGTACAGAGTCGTCAGGCAGGGTAATACGAGAAAGCCAGCAGAAAAAAGTCGGGCACACCGGACAGAGCGAGCGAAGCGAATAAGCGATCGCATCCAAATCATTGGTCCCAGTCGAGTCCTTTGTTGGTGTCCATCGCCCCCGTTCCCCGTCCCCGTGTGGCCCACGCTGTTAGGCCCTTGTTCCCTGCCCCTGATTTCTGTATTTGTCGTCTTTTCAATTTTTTGTTATCCAACCCCCCCTTCGATCTGTTGATCTTGTTTTGCTGAGCTGAACGCATGATGGTGATGGTCAACACGCGTCTTGCACATCACAACAACCAGCTTCGCTAGTGACTGCACTTCGCAATATGCGCATCCAATGTCGAATCGACAACGAGACTGAGTGGCCATGGTATCGGCCTCTGCCAGGATGAGTTGATGATCCTTGGTCTTATCTGGTGGTGAGTGTGATATAGCACATGGAGTTGAGTGCTGGTGGTCATGATAAGTGACTGAGTGCAACACGTTCTTCGCTCCTCACTCTCCGTAGTTATCATAAGACTCCTGTACTAAATCAAATGGGAGTATCTGAGCTGGAGTTGCGAGGGCCGCCCGCGTGCCGTAATACCACGGAGAATCACTTGGGCTGATCCCAATTTGGTGCGTCCTCTTCATGTCGGTACCGGCCATCGTGTAAGTTAATTAAGCGTTACGCGGCGAACACTGCACATCATCAGTTCAAGAGTCCGGTCTGTTGAGCCCGTGAAGGGGATCCGCCCAGCATATCCGTGCAAGCCGAAGGAGAATCGTCACCTATGCCAAGGAGGTCTGGCTTGAGCTGCCGGATCTAGCGGCTCATCACCAAGAGTTTTTTGCAAACAACGCGTTCTCACTTTGCGCCCTGATAATAGCCTTGATACAGTACAAAGTCCGCATACCGACTCTGCCTGAATTAGCTCCGCGCGGCCTTGTTAACCTTTCTTTCTGTAGCATAGGTGTGTGGGTGGTTAGTTAGTAACCTACTGTATCCAGATAGCTTCATGGAAGAGCTAGTTAATAGTTTGAGGCGCTATTGCAGCAAAGGCCTTGCTGCCGTCACCACCAGTGCACTGAATGCATTATCATCCCGGTCCCCCAACCTCTCTGATTGAAAAGATTGTGACGGTCTCTTCTGGGTATACCATCAGAAACCCATAGCAAGCTACGTATTGTCCGCCACCAAACACACTTTGTTAATCCTCAAACACGCCAATGCAGCTATACCAAGTGAAGCGCATCGTTAGTCCGCCTAAGTATGAGTGGCGCCGGGGACAAAAGAGCATTGCTGCCGTCTGGTCGAAGTGCAGCCAGTCCCGGAACTCAATTGAAGAATGCGATGGTCTGTGAAGTGGTGTCAAGATGCTCTCTGCTGCGGTCCTTTTCAAACTCTATAAAAGATAGAAGTCCTTTGTTCGACATGGCGACAACTCCATCTTCCTCTGCCCACGAGAACTGGATCACAAATAATTGTGTCCAGGCTAGTGGTTCGGGCCAAGTCTTTGGCTTAAGACAGGGCTGACGGGTGTGACGTGTCCCCGACGTAAACAGAGGCCCCCTTTGCGCTGTAGTAGGTGCATTAATCCAAGATGCAGCCATCATAAGATGTTGGGTGATGGCTCGTAGAAATCTCAGCGTCTGGAACCTCGTCGAGAGGATTCTCGTGTGGTAACGTTAATGTACAGCTCCAGGATGTGCGCGGGGAGTGACACTGGCCTCGGTGCCCACTGGTCGATCGCCTGTCTATATTTATCCCAGTGGAGAGGGCAGCTCGAAGCTCCAACCCCTGTCATCTGGCCTGCGAGGTTTTGTACACTGGTTGCTGTTGGACGAGATGATTCAACCACCTCTTAGACACAGAGAGCAGGCAAGTGGGTGGTATGTTCGTAGTACGTAGTCATGATAATTTATGGGATGCCGCTGTTGCACCTGAAGTACTATGTACGTCGCAAACCGAAGTTGAGCTATGCCTCACGTGATCTCACATTGTGGCTTGCTCCTGAGGCACTTAAGTTGTGGGTATTCCACCCCAAGCTCTGTCTGTTGAGCTTCCAGCTCTCATGTGAAGGTCGTAAAAGGTCTGATCTCAACTTGAACTGAGAAAGCCAAGGGTAATCCCGAACCTTGAGAGCAAATTTGTGGGAATGCTGCTTAGAAGTGGTACAGCTTAAGTTCAACACTACCCTGACGACTCTCAGCACCAATGGCCGAAGCTCTACGGAGTAGATAAACTTCTTTCAGATGAAAAGATACAAAAATGATATTATCGGAACCGTTATGGCCTTGTTATGTTTCCCTCCCAAGTAATCTTTTATTTGGCGTGTAAAATTTCTTAACCGTGCTTCACTTCCCTTTGGCTGGCTGACTGATACGAAGGCTGACGAAACGGTCGCCCCATCGAGAAGGCCACTTTCACATGACGACGGCTGTTCAAACTTCTTCCATGCCAACCAACAACCGTCAATGTGGATCGTGCTTTGATTTCGAAGCTGGCGATAGTGCAAATCTTTCAATCCAGTCTAATTTCTTTTTGTTTCCATTCGAAAAAGAACCACCGCCAGAAACCTCTTTGCGACGCGCATTGGGGCTACTTGATGCTTATGCGCACCCCTGCCATCTTCAATGATATCGCTGCGTCCTCGATAGCCTCGTCATGACAGAGCATCTCAGCCCCGAGTCGTTGGATGCTCTCGACCCCGACGACCAGTCCAGTCTGCGAGTCCGCTCACGATCTCCTCACCCTTACCACCACCAGCATACCGACCTCCCACACCTCTCAGATCGCTTCTTTCTACGTAACCGCCGAGCGCAATCCACCAAGAACGATGCTGATGCCAACCACGAGCCGTCACCAACGGCATGGCCGCCTCTCCCTAAAGAATCGCCTCAGACGAGCGACAGCGGATCTGAGGCCGATGATGAACATTTCTGGAGAGGGCTACCGGCGCCCAAGACGAATCTACACAAGGGGTTAAGAGGTCTTGACGAACCGCTTTCTGGATCCTCAACACCTTTGCCGTCTCCCGCAATTCTGGATGGACAAGTAATTCGCACCTTGGACAAGCCACTGCCTCCAGTCGATACGCCGGAAACTCGACGCTTGCTTGATGCGCTTCGGCGACGAAGGAAAGTAGTTGTGCGACGAGCTACCGAAGCAGCTATTGTCCTGGCGTTGGCCTTGATGGTGGCCTCAAATCCTCAGGTATCTCAGCTACTTGATATTTGGGGCAAGGGTATGCCTCTAGTACCTCATAGATACGCAGTCGTTGACTATTATAGACATCCTACTACTCGGACTCTCTTACACAGCGCTGCTTGTCCTCTACCCTCTCCGAGTCGTGGCATGGGGTTACCGCAATCAGTCCCCCACTCATCCGATTCCTCTCGAGCTTCCTGCGCACTTCGATCCCGCGCCGCTACTATATCCTCCGGCGATCACTCTCTTCGTCTCGCTTCTTGTTTCGGCCAATAACCCGGCTGGAGTCCTACCGAATCTCGTCCTGAGCCTTTGCTCTATTCCGCAGAGCGTCATTCCAAAGGTCGACCTTTACGCCACCTACGACGTATTATCGTGGGGTATTTCCTGTCTGCCTCTGATCTGGCACCCACCACAACGCGAGTCGTTCGATTTTGAGAATCTGGATAGTGTTTTATCGGGGGAGACAGCGGTACTGCTGTATCCCTTACATCAGACTCTAAGCGTGGTATTACACCACCTTACCACGACAAGCCTATTGACGGCTGAGCTTCAACTATTATCGATTGCCCTAATCAATGTTTTACTTCTGGCTTCTTCGCCCCAGGTCCAGATTCTCAAGGCTCTCCTCTGGGGCGGTGGTCTTGGCCTGCTCATGTTCTGCAGTCCAGTTATAAGGTGGGGGATTGCTTTAGCCAGAGTTCCGAAGTGGCGGTTCCGCAGAGTCTCCATCTCCCAGAAAGCTCCTTTCCTCAAGACTCTTGCTCAGTTCTTCTCACTACGCCGAATAAGACAGGAATTGCTGAGGTCGAATTTTGAGGACACTGCATATGACAGCGTAGGCTCTTCTGATGACGAGGCTGATCATACACTATTCAAGAAACCAACAAAGGTACAAACTTTTGGGCCTAGTTTTCCCCTGGTAGGAGATGTCGATAGCGTGCCATCATCTCCGACAGCTCCAGATGCCACTCGTGCCAATGGGTCTTCCTTCTCGCGGAGACATACGTTACCACACTTGGACAATATGGTTCGACGCAATGCCACGCATACCCCGTCAGGACGCAAGAAACGAGCAACTTCAATGTCGGTTCGGCCTTTCTTCAAGCTCACGCAAGAACAAGCAAGCTTAAGAAAGTGGTTGTACGCTGGATATGTCTATACATGTATCCTGACAATAGCCATGGTTGGCATCCGTTCATATGTGCAAAATGTCGCCCTGAACGGTAACGAGCCTGTCGGCTGGGCTCTGGGATACCTCTTTGGCGATTTGAACTGGTTTAGGTTTCAAGTTGTCAATGCGAACCTCGAGCGATGGATTTGCCTACCTCCACGGCCAGAAGCTGGGGATGATAAGGATTGTCACAGTGGCTGGGTTCAACACATTCGTCATGACGACTTTGGCGAAGCGAACACCAGGCTCTTGTTGAGTCTTTACTGGATGGGCATCTTGATCGTTGGCCTCGCCATCGTCTTCCGCCTCAAGGACATCTACGAGGTTGATACGAGGCGGAAGGTGTTTCACTTTATGATGGTCGGCATGCTTCTTCCCGCAACGTATGTTGATCCCACCTACGCAGCCCTTGCCTTGGCGCTGATCTTGGCCGTTTTCTTGATCTTGGATCTCTTGAGGGCAAGCCAGCTGCCACCGCTTTCAAAACCTATCGCATCATTCCTGGCTCCGTATGTGGACGGGAGGGACTTCCGCGGCCCAGTCGTCATTTCGCATATATTCCTCCTCATCGGTTGTGCCATTCCTCTCTGGCTTGCTCTCGCCTCTCTTCCGCGGACTGGGAAAGATTACCTTACAGGTTGGGAAGTCTCAACTCGTGAAGTCAGCATGGTTTCCGGCGTTATCTGTGTTGGCCTCGGAGACGCAGCAGCATCCCTTATTGGACGTCGCTACGGCCGCCGGAAATGGTTTTGGGGCGGTGGCAAGAGTCTCGAGGGCAGCGTGGCATTCGCCGTGGCTGTGTTTGCGGGCCTGGCTGCGGCGAGCATCTGGCTGAGAGTCGGCGGCTGGTCCACCGCAGGCGAGCAGGCCGGTGTCTTGGGGAACACCAGGAACGCTGCCATGTGCGCCTCGATGGCGAGCCTTACGGAGGCCGTTTTAACAGGTGGGAACGATAACGTTATCGTGCCAGTGGTCTTGTGGACTTGCGTGAAAAGTCTCGGAGTTTGATGCAAGATGTGACGGCGTTGGGCGGTGATGGTGGGTTAGAAGGAGAAAAAACAGAAGAAGCGGCGAACGGCTGGATAGAGATGATTGAATGTTTATGACAGACTCGAAAGACATATTTTCTTTACATAGGGTTTCGTGTCCCTAGACTTTAGTATCTATACCCCTGAGTTAATAGCAATTGCATCGTCCATCACTCTCAATTCTATCTTCAACGCCAGCGCCACCCGATGTGTGATGTCTTTACAATATGTTGCACAGTTCCTATCTCAAGGTCATGACATGAGATCCTCCAAGATTGCTTCTAGCTCATCTTTCCGGAACGGCAAGCTCAACAACTCTGTTCCAAGGGCATCTTTCATGCTCGTAATAATCTGATGATCATGGAATCTGCATTTATGTCAGTAACTGTTCGTTTTAATCCCAGGTGAAGGTGACTTACTCTTTCAGCAGTGTCCGGAACGCCATCTCGGAACTGCAAATAAACTCTTCCACTGCCTTGTTATACACCATCCTGTACTCAACACCGATGGGTTCATCACCGCCGTCGCCTTCTTCTTCCATTGCGATGAGGACCTCGCCGACCAGCAAGCGGAACAGGTTCCTCGCGTTCTCGGGCAAACTGCGCAAGACGAACGCAACACCTTCGCGGCCATTAACGCGGTGAGCGTTACGCCCCAGAAGCTCGTGAACCTCATCCACGACATCAAGCTCGGCAACATAGGGTGCAAAACTGGTGCAGTTGTGAAACACAAGATTCAGAGCCGAGCGCACGCCAATATCCCACAGTAGCGCAAAGTCGGGCGTGTCTGCGGAGCAGACGAGCCGTACCTGGGGATGCGCGGCGAGCTGTGCAAGAGCCGCCTGAGACGCGGGCTTGCGGAGAGGCGCCGCGTCGATCGAGTTTACGATGAGGGTGAGCGTCATGGGTGTGTTAGCGAGGTGCGAGAGGACGCTCCGAACCATGATGGAGGGCTGGGCGAGGGGAATGCGCTGGGATGGGTCGATTGCTGTGCCGATGGTGCTGAGGACCTCGCGCATGGTGGCTGTAGGGGCGTAGCCGTTGATTATAACAATCTTGTCGCCCCTGTCCGGTCTGTTGCGTGCGTGGAGATGCCTTGCGAGCTTCTGTAGAAGACTTCGTTTGGAGCCATAGCCATACAAGCAGAGATTGAAGCCTTGTGAGAGCTCAAAAGCCCATTGTGGGAAAGATTCTGCATGCAGGCTCTCTAGGTATTCGATATCCGCTGCGTGATGGTCCTTGTTCTCCCTGAGAATCGTGAAATACTCTTCGTGCGTGAGCAAAGCGAGCGATCCAAGATTGTTGTTCGAAGTCTTTTGTCGTCCAGGCTTATTATGGGCAAAGTATAGTTCGTGAGGCGGCAGATCTCGAGGCGGGCTCGGAGATCTGACTTTCTTTGGGCGGCCTCTTGGACGTGGTGTCTTCTTGGATGGTGTAGCAGCTTCGTCTACGGCAGTGGTGTCCGCAAGAGTGCCATTTTCGCCTTCGATGCCCTCGTCTTCTTCTTCTTCGCTAGAGTCGTAGATTTGTCTCGAGAGGCTCTCATATTCTTCCTCGTCGGTAAGGTCGTCGCCCACGACATGCTCAATCAGAGCCCGGGCGCTCTTCCTCCTTGCGGATCGGTCCGCTGCTCGAGGTGTAGCGCCATTAAGAGCAAAGGCTGCACTTTTTGTAGGCGTTTCAAATATTGCGGTACGGCTCGCTTTTGGTGTAGGAGTCTCGCCATTCACAGCTTTCTTTGGTGGCCGGCCTCGACGTTTCGGCGCAGGTTTAGGGGTTTCATCGTCGTCTGTTTTTGATGGTTCTTCGGTGTTGACGATTGTAGGGTCTGAGATGCCATTCGTAGTAATCTCTCCTGGATGGCTATCCGATTCGGCTTCGCCAACTATGGGAGAATATCGAACCGAGCTTCGCTGTCGTTTGGAGGGAGTTGTTGCAAGATCGTCTTCAGGGATCGCTTCTAGCTCTTGGTGATTTCTTTTCCGTAAAGACCTTGGAGCTTCTGGCTGGCCTGGCTCAACAACGGCCTTTTTCCGTGGCATTATTAAGTAAGTGTAAAGAAAAAGAGCCCGCCTTTTGAATGCTTAACCTCGCTGCTTGAAGTTGATTTCAGATTGCGAAGAGAAGTATCCGTGTATTCCAGTCGCGTGGTAACGCGTTCCTTGCTAAATTGGCTGTGGCGCACAGTGGCACCCCTGGGTGTGGCGCGAGCTTGCCTGCTTCGGCTCGTCTCTGGGCAACTACATTCACTCTCACGATACATGATTCTTAGACAAGACGACGCTTTACACACAATGAATCTGAACCTTTCAGCTTCTCTAAACATCACCAGGCTGTTCTTCAGACCGAGTCTCTGCCTACCTCACCATACCGTACCCACCTTCAACGAGCTCCCAATTCCGTTAGAAAAGGGCTTGTCAAAAGATGGCCGAAAGGTAGAGATCAGAGCTGTCGTCTTAGACAAAGACGACTGTTTTGCCTATCCCGACAGTATTGAAGTATATGGTCCTTACAAGGCGTGTTTCCAATGAACTCTTCACGATCTGGTGGGACACATGTATTAACGCTGTGAACAGACACAATTCGAAAGGCTAAGAAAGGCATATCCTGGCCGCAAGCTTCTCGTTGTTTCAAATACTGCTGGAGCTACATCATGGGATAAGAACTTGAAGTTGGCTTCAGAAGTGGAAAACAACACGGGTATCACAGTTCTTCCACACGCAGTTAAGAAACCAGGGTGCGGCGAGGAAATTATGGAGTATTTCAAGAAGCATCCAGAGACGGGAGTTACGGATCCTGCGCACATCGCTTTTGTGGGAGACAGGTTGACGACAGATATGATGCTCGCAAACATGACGGGAGGTTGGGGGTTCTGGGTGAGGGACGGCGTGATACCCCTGGCGAAGAAGAGTGTAGTGAGTAACGCTTCTGCTCCTCCATGGGCGATGAGCAACTGAGGAAAAGGAAGCGCTAACGATGAACAGTTTTCTAGGGTGGAAAGACACTTGGCGTCATTTCTGCTTGCGCGAGGAGTCCAACCCCCTGAACCTCGAAGCATATTTGAAGAGTAACTGCTGTTATTCTCTATTGTTCATCGCCTTTTTTCTCTAACCAGTGAGCGACGTAAACAGGACTAACGTGACCATTTTTATCGTTGCAATTATGTGAATCACCAGCTATTGTTTCTCTATTGTCCGTCAATTAGGGACAATGGCTAGCTCTTTTCCAACGTGACCATGGCCTTCAAACTCAGGACAATACGAACGGGACTGAATCACTCATCTAGACGTCTGCCCCAACGTCCGCTGGCTCTATAAAGTCTCTCGTTTGACTTCCCCTTGTTTGTTTTATCCTCTTCTCGACATCACTCTTCAAGCCAGTTGCCTGCAGTTAAGATATCTACATCTTTCCCTTCCTCTGTCTCTCCACCTCTTGTCAACTCTCTCTCTTCCCTGCAGCCTTCCTTCCTTTCTTCTTGACACTATACGAGCATGGTTGGCAAGGTCTGGTCTGTGGAGGAAGAGCGCGTCTTCTGGGAAGTGGTTATCCCACGCTCTCCGGGCGCGGCGAACCCCAAGGACCGAACCTTGACGTGGAAGGAGTGTGTCGATGTCATGAAGGATAACATCGGCAAGGGTGCTCTCCGTAAATACACATATACCATGCTATGTAAGTATTGATCGTTTGCTTCAATCACTACTGACAGTTCACAGATGAGCACCATTACCAGAATTTCAAGCCTGGCGCCAAGTCACCCAAGGCCAACCAGTTCTTGGAGAAGTACATGCGAGACATCGGTAGGTTCTATCTGTAGTTTTGGTGTTTCTGTTCTGACAAGGCGAAAGAGTGGTATCAGGAGCACACATCACCGCCCCCGGCGAGCCTACCTCGAGGTTCAGCCTTGGATGACCCCGTGCTTGCAGCACTCTGGGAGAAGGACGCCAAGGCCAAGGCTCATCGTCCTCGTCGTCCTCGTAAGACGGCTCAGCCACGCGTACAAAAAGCTCGAGTACAGCCCAAGTTAACCACTCGAGGGGAAAGTAAGGACGATCGACAAAGCCGAAGCACGACTAGGGAACCTGAACCGCGGACGCCCACACTTATTCTCCAAAGACAATCGCAGAGTACTATTATACCCCAGCTGCCTGTAAGAGCGAGCGATCACAATCCGGGCGAGGGAACGCCCCAGCGATTGTTTGACACTATGTCCAGGGTAACGACTACAGTTTTCAGTCGGCCGGTGGAACCACTGGAGGGTGGTGTCTGGCGCCCAGCATCTCAGCCGCGATACTACGATGGACAAACGAGCCACTCGAGCTTGCGGCCCGCGAGGTCCGCGACTCTGCCCTTTGGCCACCAGTCCTACGTCCCGTGTCGGGAGAATACTTTGGTGCATACGAACGAGAGGTTATTCAGGAAGATGCCCGAAGAAGAGAAAGATAGTCCCTGGAATGGTTCATTACCCCCAATCCACGAAATGTTTCCATCGTTCAGTCGCACTTGGGACGCACCAGCGCCCCCACGGTTTGACCAAGAACACCTGATTAGAAAGCGAGGTCTTTACGAAGACCATGAGCACGAGCCGGCTCCAAAATGCCAGATGCTGGCTACTGACTACAGCTCGCGACAAACAGAAGAGCCACAGCCATTCCGTCAGCTGGGCTACAACACAATGAATGAGGAGCGATAAGATGGCAGAATGAGAGATTGGCGAGACACACTGGCTGTAGAATGAGAACGGGATCGGGACAGGTTGTGAGGAAATATGAAGGGCACGTTTGGGACTGGCATTTGATTTGAGGTTCGGACGGTATTGCTTGCTGAGACTTGACAATGAGAATGTTACGGAGGAATCAGCGTTGTTTTAGCCTGTGGTACACATTCAGTTTGATACAAATATACGAAGTTCACGTCTTTCACCGAAATGCCCGAATACTGTGACTCCCGGCAGTTCGGTCCTAGACTCTTAGGTAAAGCGGTGCTAAATGTGATTGCCCCGCCAGGCCGGAACCGCCGAGATCGCAGCTAAGCTCGGAAGGGTGGGGCCGCGCCGGGCATCCACAGCGGCGCAAGGCGGTATCGGAGGGCAGAAATATTCCACCCGCAAGATTTCCCCAGAGAACAAGTCCATCCGGCCGCAGCTAAACCCACGATACCCTCCTCCCGCTTCTCCATATCGCCCTCCCTCTCACAACGCCATCATGAACAACCCAGGAGGTGCTCCCCCAGTCGGCCCCGGCGGCGCCGCCCAGGACCCTAACGTCAAGGCTGTACGTCTCTGCGCAGACCCCAGCACGTACCGGGCGCATCGGCTAATCGCGACAATCTAGGTCCAAGCTGCGATGGAGTCCTGCTACGGAAAGTCGGTCATGTCTGGAGTGATGGGTTTCGGCATGGGTGGTCTCTTTGGCGTGTTCATGGCCTCTGTATGTCCGTCCTCTTCTCGAACAGCGATCCCTGTCTAATTCGCTCTCTGCCAGATGTCCTACGATACACCCTACCACACAGCCGTCCCCGGCAGTCCGCAAAACACCATCAGCTCCCTCCCGCTTAGGCAGCAGCTTAAGATCGGCTTCAAGGATATGGGCACCCGGTCGTGGTCCATGGCCAAGAACTTTGGCAAAGTCGGCGCGCTCTACTCGGGCATCGAGTGCGGCATCGAGGGGCTCCGCGCCAAGAACGACCTCACCAACAGTGTAGCCGCGGGCTGCGTGACAGGTGGTGTCCTGGCCAAGAACGCGGGACCTCAGGCCGCCGCCGGCGGATGTCTAGCCTTTGCGGCGTTCAGCGCGGCCATCGATGCGTACATGCGATCACCGCCCAAGGACGACTAAGAAAAAGGGGGGGGGCTGGTATAAAAGTCGGCGGAGGAGCCTTGTACGAAGCTGTACAGAAAAGATGTATACTGTTTTCCTGGGAGTTGGGGGATCTACTTTTAGAGCATAGGGCAGGCGTTGGGAGACGGACTTCTCTCCTCTTTGGAAATTTCGGCCCCGTGGATGTGTGACGACGGGCGGATAGAGATGATGGGCACGTGTATCAACAGGTGTGTAATACCCACGCTTCGTAGAGGAGCCGTTTATGTAGGATACAGAGTCTACGGTCTATTCTTGGAGCAAAAAGATGTTGCGAATATCTATATCATAACCCCCCAGTATCAAGCCCTTCCTAACGCCACGCTTCGAATCAAAAATGGTCTAACTACCAAGTACCAGCTCACGATGACTGGTATACTTGAAAAGAGCCAAACTCCCAGTAGGCGTTCTTGAATGCCTCGGGGTGGTTTGCAACGAGATCTTCGCATGTACCAGAACCTTGATAATGTCAGCTCTCGTCTCTCAGGCTCTGTTCTCATAACTCACATCCAGAATCGTCCCAGACAGCGGCCACCAAGTCGCCGCATAGGTCGATGTTGGCGACGATGGTGTTGTTTTTAAAGTGAGAAGCGATGTCGCAATCAGTGTTTGGAAAGTCGGCGAGCGCCGTACCCCAAGAGCTCGGATCTGGCTTGTTGTTGTCGATATCAGAGGGTATCGAGTCCCTGGCAAACTGCCACATGCGAATGCCCTCGTCACGCCACTCCACGGCCATGATGCCTCCGCCGTTCTTGTTGAAGCCGGTTCCGTACCCGTCGGCCTCGGACTTGACTCCACAGCCCGCGTTGTCGTTCTTTTCACTGTCGCAGTTCTTCTGCAGCACGTCGCCCGTGGCCTTGCGGCGCACGCTCATGGAGCAGCTGCTGGACGAGTGCAGGGTCATCTGGTTCCCGTCGTCGGCCTTGTTGGTCGCCTCCATGACGTCGATCTCGCCGTTGTCGGGCCAGTTGGAGCTGTCGGTCAGCCAGAGGGCGGGCCAGGTGCCGCAGCCGTAGGGGGTGTGCTTGACGTCGAAGATGAAGAGGCCGTCGTTGTACGTCTTCTTGGACTCGACGCGGACTGAGAAGCGGCCGGTTGAGGCATTGGGGTTGTCGTCTGGGCCGACTGAGGTGTCGACTCGGAGGAAGGCCGAGTTGGACGAGACATAGGTGAGGTTCTATACGTGTGAGCCGCGTTTGTTCATTTGCATTGTGACGGCTGTTACTTACAAGAGACTGTGCTTGTTCCTTGGGAACATAGTGAACCAGGCCGTTTGCTAGAACGCAGGGTTAGTCTCGGCCAGGTACATGGCAACTAACGTCAGGTCTGCTTACTTGGATCATATCCTGTGAAGTAGTTGAATTGGTCAAAGAAAGTCTCTCCCTCATCTGGAAGCGTGTTGGTCAGCTCATCGCTCACAAGATGCACTTCAAGCGACCTACAGGTGTCTTTTAAGCTGTAGGAGAGTTTCGAGTAGTCGGGATACCTGTTGTTCCTAACTTGTGTGACGGCAACGGCGATGACAATGACGAGAATGACAACGATGGCCGCTACAACGCCCGCCCACATTCTCTTCTTCCAGTATCGCGGGTTCCACCAGGGCATGGTAGAGGAGGCACGTCGGACACCTTGGCCCTCGCGAGGGAGCATGATTTCGTCGTATGACGGTGGCGTCTCGCCAGGTTTGACACTTCGAGCGTGTCGAGACATGTTTATCGAGGTTTGTTTGTATGATGCTTATGAAAGTCGCAGTAGGTAAGTGGTCTTGTAGATGTAGATAGGTGGCCAAGGGAGACAGGAATGCAATGCGGCAAAGGCTGGACGAAAGTCTCAGATCCCAGACTCTATTCTAGAGAAATGCTTGAGCTAAGTAGTTTATAGGAATGGAATCGAAACAAAAAGATGCGCTGAAACATGTTAGTTATGTACGCCTCATCCAGGCATACGCAATGTCTCTGCCGGGTAACGCTATGGATCCATGATAAACACATGCGACTTAGAGACTACCAGAGACAAAGACACACAAGATGGCGCATCCCCCACATCCCGTATCCACGTCGACGCTTTTCGGTGGATCGATGTTTACGGTGAGGTTTTGGTGATAGGTTGAAAGAGGCTGCTCTCCAGGGGGGGTTTTGGTGAGACAACACGAAGAACCACAAAATATCAACCGTCTTGCCGAATTAGGCCATGTTTAAGAATAAGTATGAGCCTGACTTTAGTACATATTATGCTTGTGCCTTGTTTTTCCCCAGCAAGGAAGGGCTTTACAGGTACATGTGGCTGGCGGTGGTTGCTGATGGTGGTGGTGATAGAGAAGACGCGTAATCTGGGCTCTTTTGAACGACTTCTCCACCAGGGGTCAAGCTTTTTGCTCCTCTTTTCCCGAGAAGAAGGAAAAAGTGCCTGGCTAGTTTAACGTTATCGGTTGTCCCTCGGGAGTGAGACTCTTGAGCTGGGACGGAGTACGGACACATAAGAGGTGAATGAATATTATCTTGCTGGTAGACTTGGCTTGTGTTGTAGTTCTGCCAGGTCCCAGACCAACCTTCTTTGCTTGTCTCAGCTTGATTGATAAGTTATGTTAGTTATCCGTAGTTACGGGTTTAAACATCTATGAATAGAACACGCGCGCCAAGAAATGGCATCATGATCAGCAACCAGCTTTATCGAACCTCGGCCGAGGAGGGATAACTTGGTTATGTTGGTTGACATGAGAAAGAATGACAACTCCAAGACTGCAGTCGTGATGTCCATACCCTTCACATAGACCTCAGACACTCAAGGTCGTCGTGACAGCCACAACAGCACAACACCATGCTCCAATATCCGTCGTCAACATCCTCGCCATGTTGATCTTCAGCCACCTCCCCATCATGCCCACATTATCCGTCCCCTCAGCCGACGACGCATCCTCCATCAGCGCCGTGAGCTTCCACGCGACGGCAGGAGTATACGCGAGATGGCCAAGCGCCAATGCCGCGCTGAGGGCGTACCACTTGGCCGAGCCGCGGCCCTGCAGCAGCGGGCGCTCGAGCCAGATGCTGGCGAGCGAGGTCGAGACGGTGACGCCGAGGAGGGAGAGGACGCGGGGCAGGCCCGACGCGAAGAAGGCCGTGGTGTAGCTCGGGAGCATCTCGTTTGCCCTCTTGCGGTCCACGGGCTCGCGGGTGAAGAGCTTGAGGAAGAAGTCCTGGTCCCAGGCGAACCATAGGGAGCAGCTTGACGATACGAGCGGCGTCACTAGGAGGAGGGTCCTGGGGTTGAAGAGGGCGCCCGAAGCCATGGTTTTGTCTTGGTAAGAGAGGTCTTTTGGTGATGGCAATTGATGAAAGATGGTGGTTGTAGTTGAACGTTGGTTAGTTACCGGATAATTGGGTAGGAAATATGCGTGTTTAAAATGATCTATTCCAACGGCTTATCCAGAATTGAATCGTCTGATTCTCTCTCGCGTCGCGAAAACCCTCCGAAGACATCAAGCTGTATCTCATGGTTCCTTCATCGCTCATGGGTCCATCCTCTGGTCATTGCGTAGACCGATGAGCTCCACCTGTGATTCTAAACCCTCCGATCGTGCAGCTCTCACGATGAATCGCTCGATACTAATCAGGGTAATTCAAGTACAACTTGGCGCCTGATCTCGGGAACAATCCTGGTATCTCATTCCGGAATATCTTCTTGACGATCGAACCATTCAACTATATACAGCCACTAACTTACATCACTCAACCTCGAGTCTCAGCGCATCATACTGCACATACACAGACTCCGGCAGCACAGCAGACTCGTAGTTCTTGGCATTGTACGGCAAACTCAGCACAATCTCGTTCTCGCCCTTGTTCAACAGATCCACATCAAACACAAACTTGTGAGCGACGTTGTAGCAGCTCACCGAAGAGCGCACCGCACACGAACTGCTCTGGTGGTATCTGTGACTAGTCAGCACAACTCAGTTGATCGTTTGAGAATCCTTGACTCACGGAATGACCCATGGCTCGAGATCCTCGCCGTTGACGTTGACCGTGTACTTCAGGTTCGAGTGCGGCTCCGACGCGTTATACACGTCCGTGTTTCCCGCCGCCGTCTTGGCGCCCGCGAGCTGCACCGTAAACGTCGCCTGCTTCTTGCGCTTGACCTGCGACTCCTTGAGGTCGAACGCGATGGTCCAGTTGTTCACGTCGCCGTTGCCCGGGTACGCCTCGGGCCGCACGTAGTTTGCCTTGCCGCCAAACACGCTCCAGTGCACGTAGTTGAGGTCCTTGCCCACGTCGCTCTCGCCGACCTTGAAGTGCACGCCGTCGGGGAAGTCCTTGGGGAAGTCGTAGGCCGCCCAGTAGATGCGGTACTGCTCGGGCTGCAGGGGCTTGCTGGTGTCGGGCTCGAAGCCGTGGCGGTACTCGCCAGAGGTCTTGTCGGGCGTGCCGATGCGCCAGACCTCTTTGCCCGAGGACTCTTCTCTCCAGCGGACCTTCTCGCTTGCTGTCTTGCCAGCCTTGACCTTGATATTGTCCTTTGTGAACTGGCCAAAGACGCCGTCAGCGTAAACGGTCAGACGATACGTGCCAGCCTTGACCATGGGGATGCTCGCTCTGCCGCTGTCGTCAAGATTTGCCCAGTACTGATACGCCTTGGTATCAAAGACGTTGTCCTGGAAGTCAACACCGCTCTGCGCAAGAACAGCGATGGGGTTTTTGGCTCCCTTGGGTAGTTGCACCTTGACATCGAGGGCGCCGCGCTTCTTGGATGGCACGTAGTTGGGAACGTGCTTGGCAATGGAGTCATAAAAGTCGGCGTTCCACTCAGGGTCTGCGTATTGAGCGGCATCAGCTTGCGCCGTCAAGATGTCCGTGTCAGCGGGGAAGCGATTGAAGTGGAAGTATTGCTGTTTCACTTGTCAGCTGCATTCATGACATGACATTGGGTGTACTCACAGGGCCAAATGTTCGGTCGAAGCCATTGGTAATGTTGGGCTAGTTCGTTAGCTGGAGTCCCCAGTACCGGGTCTTGATAACCTACCGTCTGGTCACCGTGATGGTTCGAGCTGATGTAGTTGTACAAGATACCATCAACAGTCAGGTCCGAGTGCAGAGGTCCGCCAAAATAAGTGTCCTTGGTGTTCATGACAAGCCAAGCTCCATAAGCATCGCCATCCTTGGTCTTGGAGCCATCCGCGAACCTTTCTTGTCAGTGCCACAGCTCAGCCTGCAAATATAGAGAGTACACTTACAGTCCGTATGCGTCAATATCCCGCCAACTGTCCTGGAACGTGTACTTGGTAAAGTAGTCGGACTCCTGCGCGACGTAGGGATCGTCGGGCGTGTTGCCCATATACCAAGTCGCATCCTGCACCATGACCTGCTTGGCCTTGGCCTCACTTCCCGGCAGCGGCGCATATTGCTTTTCATTAGTGAGGAGATGCGTCCACATTTCGCTGTTTGGCCGGAACATGGTGCGCAGCTCCTGTAAGTTGCGCAGGAAAGGCTGCTCCTCGTTGTGGTAGACGACTCTGCTGAAGGTGTGCAGGCCAGTCTCTCCGTCTCGGAGGAACCAGTATTGCTCCAGCACCTGGCCCGTCTCGGTGTAGGTATCCGACATCATGATACCGCCATAGTCTGTGCCCTCGGCGTCGGTGCCCTCGAACAATTTGTACTTGGGCGTCATGGAGCCGGGAGTCCAGAAGCCCTTGGGAGTGCAGTAGCAGTCGAGATATGGCCCTTGACCAGTGGCTCCTGACCGCGTACCCAAGAGGTTCGTCCCATCCAGCGTGAGCTTCACGATAGAGCCCCCGTCTTTCTGAACAGCTGCATAGAGGCGGTCGTTGGAGATGACAAGCTCAGAGTCGGACTCGGTTGCATTCAGGGCTGCGGCGACCCATTGAGGAGCCTGAAGCAACGAAACAAGGAGGGATGCCCCCGAAAGCTTGCGGAACTTCATCGTGCCTGTAAGAGAGGATGGCCTGCGGAGAGCTTCGTAGCTGCAAACCAGGGACCTTTCACAGAGGCTTCATCTCCCCTTATAACCTACAGGCTCGCCTCCTCTGCCAAGCAGCTCCAACCCCACATACGCCCCCATCGCCATTGTGGGGGATGAAGCCTCGACTCAAGGGCCCTTGAAGATGTCATTTCATTTGTACCGAAGAGGCCGTGTTTCCCCATGGGGAGATGCCGATCTAGTCCATTCTGGCTAACGGGCGAACTTTAGAAGATGAGTTGGGGGGGTTTCTCCGTCTTTGCCTTCGGTATTCGGGCGAAAGTCTTAGCGAGTGACCCTAGTTTTAGGGGAGCTCTAGCTCCGCTTGAGACCAAACAGTCTAGAATGGCCTCGTTAATAGGTTGAATAACACGATGCTCTTCAGAATGCAGGGGAATGCCAAGAATCACGGGTCATCGGTACACCCCTGTAAGTCTGGCCAGATGTGGCTACAACCCCGGCCCAGGTTGCGGAGGTGCTGGAGAGATTCCACGTATTGGAGTTGACCTCGTGAGCGTACAGGACCGCTCAAGGTTCATGGGCATGGATGTTTGAGTATTATTACACCAAGTCCCTGGTTGCTGTGAGCAGCCTCGTGTTGGCTACGTATTCGATAAAATGACCATGTAGCCAAGTACATTGGGAACAGAAAAGACTTGCCCGTTGACGCCTTGACCCGAGTCTAACTGTATAAACCACATGCCCAACTATACAACTTTCCAACGGGTCTCATTCTTCATCGTCATCGTCGACTCGCGGCCGCTTCGATTGCCTGCTATCGTCGTCCTGCAACCCGTAACCTCGCTTCGACGATGAGTTCTGGTCTACCTCGGACAAGAACTTGTCAACATTAATAAAAGGGTCTCCTGCATCCTTCTCAAACTGGACTGGTCCCTCGCGTGCCTGTGACCGACTTGTTAGCAAACCATTGAAAAAACGTACAGGGATTGAAGAACTAACCTCGACATCGGCGGCACCTTTGAAAGTGCCCTTGCCCAATGCCTCTCCAAATCGGCTGGACTTCTGGATCTTGGCCATCTCCTGGTCACCAGCCTCGGCATCATCGTCGTCCACGTTGGCCCGCGGCCGGTAAATGCTGCTGATGGCGTCCTGCGCAGCAAAGAGCGGCTTGTCGTAGGGGTTGTCCTCGTTGATGCCGCTGTCGAATCCACTCGACTGATTGAATAATCGCGAGTCGTACATAGTCTCCTTGGACTGCGTAGGCTTGGCTAAGCCCAGAGCAATCTTCTCCGAAATATCTCTGCCTTGCTCACGGGCCATAACCTGGGCTCGTCTCTCTGCACCCATCCGGTTCTGTCGAAGCTTCCGTTCCTCGTCCCGCTGCTTCTCCTGTCGCGCTTTCACTCGAGCTCTGACGTCCTCATCCTCGCTATCAGAACGGTCTGACTCAGAGTAGCTGTAACTTCGCGATCGCGACCTTGAATCTCTCGAGTCTTGGGAGTCGCGAGAGTCCCTTCGTCCCCGACCTGCACCTGCGCGTTCCGCTCGAGCCTTCTGGGCCAACTCTCGTAGGGTGTCTTCCTTCTGTGCCTTCTCCTTCTCTGCCAAACGCTGCTGCATCATGGCGCGCTGCTGGACCTCCTCACGTGCGTGACGCTCCGCCATCTTGACAGCCTCAGCAAACTGAGCGTGCTTGTCGCTGATAGCTATGTCCTGCAACCCTCTTCCATCTGCCGCCAGTCGCTTGTCCAGCGGTACCGTAAAACCCTTAGGATTCTTCCAGTTCGAAATTGGGGGAGGGATCCTCCACATCTCCTGATCCTCGGCTGTAAGCTTTCGTGGCGGCGAGTGCATAACTGGAGGGGGAGGCGAGGGTGGTCCTCGAGGGATCTTTTTGTGCTTAAACTTGGGAGGCTCCATCGGATCGCGTTGTCGCTCAACAATCTTCATAATGCGATCCTGCTTCTTCGAGTTGTCACCCATCTGATTCGCCGGTGTATATCGCACAAAGGTAGGGTCTTTTCGTTCTCCGATATTGACATTCTTTGGTTTCTGCGCGGAGACTGCGCCGCTAACGAGCAGAGCCAGAGCATTCTTGGTTCGTTCTGTTGTTGCCTCGACTGACTCCTTGTCTGGTCGCGAGAGATCGATCTCGCCCGCATCGGCGCGTTGTCGAAGAGGAATCAAGTCTTTGAAAGATGTGTGAACTATGCGGCCCTCGCCGTGACCCTGTCGCGCGATGGCGTCGTATTTGACCTTGCCCTCTGCGTCCACCTGAATCGCCAACGCGTTACTCGCCGTCGAGCCCTTCTTACCCATCTCCAGGGGATACTGGGCAATAGGGATCTCAGGAAAAGCGCCTCCATCGCCGAAATCTTCTTGTGTGCGTGGCCGCCATCCTGATCGCTGTCCGTAGGCAGGAGGGCCAGATCGTTTCAGAACGAGCTGCGTCTCGTCGAGCTGGCCGGGGCCAACGATTCGGACACCGCGTTGTTGTGCTCGCGCGGGAGCTTCCTCGTCCTCGCCCGTGTACTTGGGCTTGGGGAGCGCAGCCTGAAGCGACCCGGCGATCGACGTCATTTTGATGGGGTGAGGTGATGAAGTGTTGAATGTCTTGATGGTTCGCGGAGGCTCCGAGGTTCAGAATTTCAAGAGGTGACGTTCCCAAAATGGTTTAGCGCGGGACGCCTGAGTATGTACCTCGTTCAAGTTCCTGAGTGCCCCATGCACGAAGACCCAGTTATGGAGTACGGAGTATTACAGCATCGAGAATGCCAATATGATATTTAGAGATCAGCAACTCGACCGGGACAAAAGGGTTTTTAAAATCTTAGGCAATATTTTAAGAGTAAGTGCTTGAAGAGTCACATAAAACCAGATCAAAACCACAGCGTGTAATAGCAATGTCAATATTAGAGAGCAACCATGGCTTTCTATCGGCAGTAAAATCAAGCGCATCATGACAACTTTCGTATCAGCTTCGCCTGAATACACATCATCGCATAACCTTGAGTCGCCGAGACCAAGTGTGAAGCGCTCAAGTCTCTTAAAGGCCATGCTCCATTGATTATACATAACGCTCCAGTATCCACCTTCTTTTTGATCCTGCGCCTCGTAAATCCCAGATCCAGCTTGATATATCGTACATCGAATTCTCTATACATAGCCCTTGCGCGCACCCTTTTCGCAGTTAGCATCGGCCGATTTGTTGGTTCTGCGAAATAACTTACCTGGAAGAAGAACCGAACGACAAACACCTGCAGAGCACCCATGCAGACGATGAGGCCGATCTGGATCATGCTAAAGTTGATGATTCGGCCTTCGGTACTGTTGACAGTGGCAAAATTGCGGTTCTCACGGGTCCGGAAGTACTTTTGATTTCGCGAAATTGTCGAGAGCTGGCCAGAGACCTTGAAGATAGATTCCTCAAGAACCGACGTCTGCTCGGGGGTGGTTCCCTGCTTGGAGGGCAGCTGGGCGCGGGCCTCGTTCTCAACCGCAATCTCAAAGTCGACAAACTTCTCGGCAAAGGTGCTCATCTCGTTGTCGAAGCAGAATGAATAGTCGCCGATAACGTTGGCGGAGAAGACAAAGTCGCCCTGTCGCTCCTTTTGGCCATCCATGATGATCTTGCCATTGGGACCCTCCACAACATAGTCAACATCAAACGAACCGCCAGATTGGACCTAAACAGTGTTCAGCTCGGGCTTCGGTAGATATGGTTGCATCGAATCAGGCTCACGGCAAAGTAGAATGCGATCTTCTCGCCCTCCTTTTTCGTCACAGTATGGAAGCAAGCCTTCTCGTTGGCGTCGAGCTTGTAAGTCAGGGCGGTAGCGGCGACATCGGTGATGAGGCAGGCGAAAAGCCCGGCGATCAGCGTCGGCAGTCTCATGGTTGCTGTGGTATATGAGAACCTGGAAGTTGTCGCGTGCTGGACGAGCTCTGGTTCAGGACAAGCTGTCGCTAAAGTGGATGTACAAGGCACATGTAACTGAAGGGCCACGATTGAGCTTCGGGGCGGAATTTTGCAGCACCGGCCCCCTGGATGGCGGCCCCTCCTAAGCTCCCCTTGTTACTAGCCACACTTTGTCACAAGCCACATCTCATTTATCCGTACCACAACGCGTTAAGACGTGTTCCATTATCCTGGATGACCTCACTACCCTGTCAGTATCAAAATCAAGGAGTAACTACGGAGTACTCCGTACGTGGGCTCTCTTTCTTCATAACCTTGGTTCTTCATGTTGCACTAACATGTTGACATGACATATTGCTCAACTTTGCTTCTCTACTCTCCTTGATCAAACAAAACTTCAAGTTCAAAGCTCTCTACGCGCTATCATCTTGTACCGTCAGAACCGTTTTATCCCAACTTTCACAAGCCATCAGCGGCTGTTTCGCTTCCCCCCTGGGCGGCCATCACCGAAATGGCCATCCAGACGACGATCGCAAAGACATCCTCAGTCGCCCTGAGGATATGTGCTTTCATTTTCTTTAGACTTGTTTGTCCCCCTCTGCGATTAAAAGACATAGGTCGATAGCTAACCAAGTGCTGCAGTTCCCTGTAAGCCGAGTAGCTTCAAAGGAGCCCCTTGGATATGTTCTAACCTCCGAGACAGGCACATTTCCCCTTAATCGCCTTTGCACTCTTTGCAGTCTACGTTCCGTCTTATGTCGCTAGCTATTTCACCAAACCCAATATTGGCCTTCTCAAAGACGAGGTTGATGTCACATTGAAGGAATCTACCGTCACGCCTGAAACACCCTTGTTGACCGAGGATGGCGTCGCAGTCGCTCCCGAACCTGAAGTTGTTGCTGATGTAGTTGACATCGAGGAGAAGTTTGTTATTGGCGAGAAGATTCCCAGCCCGTGGAAAATTCTCCTGCTAGGAGCACCTAATGCCCGCCGCCCCATCGCGTCTTTTTTGACCTTTCTCGTCAACCTCGCTCTTATCGGCTTGACGGCTGATGCTCTCTATCGCGCAAGGTGGTATTATCCTGCCGACGATTTGTCCTTTGTGCGCCTTGGATATGTGTCTCCCACTGAGGCTCGGTTCGTCATTCGCGAACCTGATCAGACCAAGCTGCCCATCACGTTCGAATATCATATCCTGGACCCGCAGCCTCCGTTCGATGGTAATATGTGGCTCACTGCAGGTTATGTCACGACCACCAGCAACAGCACCGACTTTACGACAACTCTTAACGTTCCCCTCGATGGCGTAAAGCAGAGAACTTACGAATGGAGAACCTCAAACAATCACGCGGGTGAATTCCGCTCTGCTCCCAAGGCGGGAGAGATGCCTGACAGTGCAAATGGAAGATTCACATTTCTTTCCACCTCCTGCATCTTGCCTCGGTTCCCTTACAACCCACTGGATCACCCGTTAGCTATCCCTGGCCTGAGGTATTTGGCAGACAAACTTCCCAAGTTGAGCCCTCAGTTTATGCTATTCCTGGGTGACTTTATCTACGTCGATGTCCCTGAGCGGTTCGGCAAGTCGGCTGAGGAGTATCGCATGCAGTACCGCCAGGTATATGCCTCGCCAGACTGGGCGCCCGTTGCTCAGAATCTGAGCTGGATCCACGTCTTGGATGATCACGAAATCTCCAACGACTGGTCCTCCAACACGACCGGTATCTACAACGCGGCTGTTGATCCTTGGCACATTTACCAAGCCAACGTTAACCCGCCCGTATCTCCGGCTCTTGTTCCCAGAACCCTAACGCGCAAGATCACATGGTATGAGTTCACACAAGGACCAGCAAGCTTCTTCATGATGGATACACGAAGCTACCGCTCCAGCAACAACCTTCCATTCGACGCAGTGGATAAGACTATGCTAGGCGAGGAGCAGCTGGCGGACTTGTTGGCTTGGCTAGCACGCCCTGTGCCTAAGGGTGTCCGATGGAAGTTCATTGCCTCATCTGTTCCTTTCACTAAGAATTGGCCTGTCAACGTCAAGGATACCTGGGGTGGGTTCCTTGCTGAGCGGCAACAAGTCCTTGAGGCCATGTGGGATGCCGGTACGCAAGGCACTGGAGTTGTTATTCTGTCGGGCGATCGACACGAATTCGCTGCCACCAAGTTTCCCCCGCCTGTTGGCTCGCGATGGCCCCAGTCCGCGGCAGCTCACGAGTTCTCCACGAGCCCCCTCAACCAGTTTGCCTCTCCCTTCCCGACATATAAGCAGACAGACGACGAGGATGTCATGTTGAAGTAAGTAGAAATACCACTCCTGTGTTGTTATTGCTGTTGCTAACTTACATATAGCTACATTCCTGGTGGTACCTCAAAGTTTGGTTCATTTGCGATTGAAAAGCTGGACGGTGATAGGAGTAATCTTTACTATACACTCTATATTGACGGCAAGGAGACTTGGACGACTGTGGTCGAATCTCCGGACGCGCCCGAGGCTCTTCAAACTGCTCCGTCGTTCTGGGATAAGATGAAATTCTTCTAGGAAGAGATGAGATGTTCATTCCAGAACCGCGAGGTTGTTTCCTTCTTTCCTCCCTATAGGTTACCTAGTATTCATCAATCTTAATATTCCGGTTGTTCTATTCATATATAACTTCTCAACCATCTAGGTTTTAATCAATCAAGGGTGTCTTGAGGTTATCATTCCGATCTTATTCCTTTCAGCATAAAATTGCCCGCTTATCACCTGGAAATACTAAGTTCCTTCCTGGGTTGCGGTTATCTGTCACCCAGCATTACTGAATGTCTAAATATATCGGTGTTATGCCTAACTATAACGTGGATTATTTCTCTTTCGAATCCTTGAATAATTACACCGTACCTATTAGTCTATTAATAGGAAAATAATTACTTCTACTCCCATTGTTAGTATTTAATATTGACTAAAACACAAGTTTTAAAGCAGGTTAAAAGTAATGCTCTACAGAGTCTGTAATTGAAGTTTCAAAGAGATACCTTTGACCTACACATACGGGCTGCAGAGTCCGTCTCGGCCGAGGCTGCCACGGCCCCACGCCCGTAATGCCCCACACTGAGCCGCCGAAAGCTTAGCTCACCGCCCTGGCCCGCCCCTCCACATGCCAGAAAATTTCCCCGGCAAAATTCTCAAAAGTTTCACGATGAGCCTGCATCCGCGACGACCTTTCTGTCAACCATTGCAGATCTCACTCCGTTGATAAACCTATCATCGCAATGGCCGGGCCCGGAAACAAGAAGAAGCGACAGCCTGAGGGGCGCCTACAACGGCCTTCGAAGAAGCAGAAGCGCAGACAATTACGAGATTATCACAGCGAGTCAGAAGGCGACGACGATGCGCAGGAGTTTGATGCTGTCAACTTGCTTGATTCTGACGACGACATCCACAACGCCAAAGTTGATGATGTGGGCGCTTCCGACAATGAGGTTACCAGCTCGGACGAGGAAGGGCCTGCATTGAAGAAGCCTCTCAAGAAAACAAAAGCCAATGCCAAGGCGCAAGCCAAGCCCGAAGCCGAGGATTCGGAGCCAGAATCGGATGAAGAGGGTTCGGAAGCGGAAGACGACGACGACGATGACGACGACGAAGAGGGCGAGTCTACCGGGCGGAAGAAAAAGAAGTCCAAGCGCAACGACCCCAATGCTTTCGCGACCTCGCTGTCCAAGATTCTCTCCACCAAACTAGCAACATCCAAGCGATCAGATCCCGTCCTTGCCCGAAGTGCCGCAGCACACGAGGCCTCAAAGGCAGCTGTAGACACAGCGCTAGAGGCCAAGGCGAGGAAGCAGATCCGGGACCAGAAGAAGCGAGCATTCGAGAAGGGCCGAGTAAAGGATGTACTCATCGCAACCGCAAACGACACCACCGGCGAGCTGGAGACATCCACATCGGAGATTCTGGGTACGGAGCGGAGGTTGCGCAAGGTAGCACAGCGCGGTGTGGTCAAGCTGTTCAACGCTGTCCGCGCCGCTCAGGTCAAGGCCGTCGAGGCAGACAGGGGCACGAGGAAAGAGGGCGTCATCGGCATGAAGCAGCGGGAGGAAAAGGTCAACGAGATGAGCAAGAAGGGTTTTTTGGAGCTGATCGCCTCGGGAGGCGGTGGATTGAAGAAGGGTGCGCTTGAGGAAGCGTAAAAATTATTTCTCTGTGTTCTGTCTTTTTTCTTTAAGAGGAGTAGTAGAATCATCAGGCCTGCTCTTCCGGCATGGCAACTAAAGTCGCAACAAAGATACCCCTATGATGCACCTGATCCCGCCATCGCCGGTCCCTTTCTTCCCAGTATAAGTTGGTTACAAGTACAAGTAATCTTCATATCAAAACAGCCCGCCTCTTTCCGTACCCATCATTGTTTTCTCAGCTGAAATCACTCGCTTGCAGGTTCCGTGTCATCGACGGCAGCTTCACCCGAAGGCCGTCAAGCTCCTTGGTCATCGTCACTTGGCAGCCCAGGCGACTCGTCTCGGTGAGACCAAATGCCAGGTCCAGCATGTCGTTCTCGTCATCCTCGGGCTCGGGCATCTTGTCAAAATAGTCGTCCTCGAGGACGATGACGTGACAGGTTGAGCAGGCGCAAGATCCCCCGCATGCGCCCTCCATCTCTAGGTCATGCGCTTGGGCGATGTCGAGAAGGTTGTCGCCCGCAGAGACAGCAATCTTGTGCTCCTCACCATCCTTCTCAATAAAAGTAACCCAGAGCCTGGACGCTGTTAGTGACATCGAATAGCGATGTTCCAGTTCCGTAGACATACTCTTCGCCCGGCTTCGGAGGGTCGACATGGCCGTGTCGGCGTTGCGCCGAAGTGCTGAAGGCCCTTTGGGATAGAGGCGAAATACGGGCAGCTCCGGGGGCAATGGCTGATCGGGTTCGAGATATAGAAAGAGCTGAGAAGAGACTGGCTCGACTCTGGCTAGGTCGGAGGGGCTGTGTTCGCCGGCATACCGTGGCGGGGAGCTTGGCAAAGCTGTTCGCAAAGGATCGTGACGCAGACATGGTTGTGGGAATTTCGGAGTATGGGCCGCGGTGCAAGTCGAGGTTGAAGGCAACGTGGGGAGATGCACAATAACTTAAGATAATATATGTCGACGTTTACTGAAGTCTTTAAAGTGTGTCTCTTGTTCAAGCAGGTAAATTCATAAATATTCGGACACGCCAATTTCGCTCAATGGGACAATGGGCCCGGCGCCGGCTCGATTCGTCGTCCTCTCACGACTAAGATGATTTTAAGCAAGGCCGAAAAAAAGAGAGGCCTTCGTCCGGCCGGGAATTCAATTGGCCGGCCTCCGGGATTTATCTCCGAGCCGGCGGTGGGCGGTGGGCGGTGGGCAGGCATGAATTCGTTTCGGCTGATCCCAGCTCGGCGTCACATTTCTCCCTGCCAAATCCTTTTCTCTCTCAACCGTCCAATGCCGTCGCATGCCCCGAGTCCATCATGTCGACACATCGAGAAGGCGTCAATCCCCTGAGGCCGTATTATATACCTCCGACCATCGGGAATCCCTCCGAGACCCTACCCAAGTCGAGTCCCAGCCCGAATCCGTTCCCTGATGGCCGACATGTGACGAGCGGCGGTGGACAGTATGCGTCGAAAGCGCGTGACATGTTCTCCGACCTGGAGTATAAGGACTACTTGGGAGAAACTTCACCGTCGATGGTGCAGAGTGTGAAGGACCTCCTCGATGAGCTGCTATGGAAGTACTCTTCAGTTCTCATGGCCCAGCCATTCGAAGTGGCCAAGACCTTGCTTCAAGTCCGGAACCAGGATGAGAACGCTGTTTTCGCTTCCCCTGTAGAGCCAGAGAAGCTCAAGAAGCGAACTTCGACATACGGGAGCTCTATGTATGATGTATGTTCTATCTCGAGAGCTTCCCTCATGTTGCACCACTAATGATGACGACATAGTTCCAAGAGTCCGACTCCGACGGCGACGAGCCTGCGTACTTCTCATCGGATCTGCCCTCAACTCCCACACATCCTCGCCCTACTAGAACTGCTAGCGGTCGACGAGCCCCATCTCCCGTCAAAAAGCCGAGCATTCCGGATCACTACCTCGCTCTGCGCCACCCAGACTCGATTCTCGAAGTGATCGGGCAGCTATGGGGCAAAGAAGGCGCATGGGGCGTATGGAAAGGATCAAATGCGACTTTCCTTTATACTGTTCTCCAGTCGCTACTAGAGAACTGGTCGAGAAGCTTTCTCAGTGCTATCTTTAACGTCCCAGATCTGGGTGTTAAGGAGGACATTGATCGCTTGATCGATATCGCTTCGCCATATCCCTGGGTGTCCCTTTTCGTTGCTGCTACAGCCGCCGTGGCCACTGGGATTGTTCTGTCGCCATTAGATTTGGTGCGCACTAGGTATTTAAAGCTATTCCTCGATTACAAAGCAAATGCTAACAAATATCAGATTCATCGTTACGCCCTGCTCAAAGGGCAATCGTAGGACGTTAGCCACTCTCAGATCTCTCCCTTCATACCTCTGCTCGTCGGTCCTACTAATCCCGACGGTTCTCAACTCTTTGGTCCACCCTCTTATTACGCTCTCGACGCCCCTCGTCCTCCGAACCCGGTTCATGATCGATAGCCAAGCCTCTCCGATGACGTTCTCCGTCACAAAGTTTTTCGCGTCGTCAGCTGCGATCTTGCTCAAGCTCCCCGTTGAGACAGTTCTACGGCGTGGGCAAGTCTCGCTACTCTCGAGCCACGACTATGTGCACGCACTGGGCGGTGCCGAGCAAGAGTTCACCACCATTGTTCCTCCCGGCCACTATGACGGTGCCTTCAACACCATGTACCATATTGTTAAGGAGGAGGGAATCCGCGAGTCTCCCAACAGAATTAGCACCACAAAGAAGGGCAAGGGCAAGACTAAGAGCGTTGCCGCAGCCGTCTACAAGGGCCAGGGCCTTGAGGGTCTCTGGAGAGGCTGGAAGGTCAGCTGGTGGGGTCTTGTCGGCCTCTGGACTGCGAGCGTAGTTGGCCACGGCGGAGAAGGCGAGTTCTGAGACAAGATGTGGGTGGACCACTTGTGCAGTACTGAGGTGCATTTGCTGGCATGGCGTTTTTGGGTTGGATCTCTCCTCTACGAGCTTGACGATGGGACGGCATGATATCCACCTCCATTTTTTTGATATGGTGTTAAACAGCAACAAAAATCGCTTCCGTAATATGTTTTCTATTCACATTTGTGGAGGCTGTGTATCAAATCCGCCAGGGGCTGCTGCTCAGAGGACCGCCATGTTTGTGATGCCTTTAACGAGCTGCGGCCTTGTGCAGATCGATGTTTCACAACTCGACGACTATGTCGTCCCTGTGATTGCTCTGCTTGGGCCGCCGGGTAACTACTACTACCAACGTTCCAGGTTGATTTGCTGTCTCTGCCAGTTGGTCTTGGCCCTCCGTAGGGGGGCTCCGAGACAGCCAAAGACATAGTATTGCCTCCTGATGTTCCTCTTGGCCTGACCATCACGGTGTTCAGCAAGCCAGGCTGCCAGGATCAAGTTCCCGTCTCAGCTGCGCAATGGCGCTGCGGCTTGTTGCATCTTGACGACCAAGACACTCTCCAATAACAGAAGCATGCACTTTCGGAAACGACCCTTGTTGAAACGGCCGCTGCATCTCCCATCACAAGAAGCCAGCATCTTATTCGTCCATTGACGCCGCCTCCATGTCTCAAGCCGCGCCGACGCATCACGCGTGCCTGACTCGTCGCTGACCAAGCTCACAAGAATCATATATGTTCGGCGGCAGTGGCTTTCTTGGCTGAGTATGGGGTTCTGTCTTGTGTTTCTGATATGGTGATACAGGTTGTGCGAAGGGCGGTTGACAGCCGAAGATCAAGACCAATCATGACGGCGCCGATACACCCTTCGGGTGTCTATGACTACGGGGATAGAAGAAATTTATCGGAGAATTACAGCTGCAATCTTTGCATCAAGGCTGGTTTTCGTGATTCTAAGAGGAGCGGATATCTGCAGTGCGAGCGTGTCAAGTATATCATGGACTCGAGTTGTTTAGTGACGCATAAAAGGTCAGCTTCGCCCTCGATATTCTCAGTCTTTGGCAACCTCTCACGCGCTTCTCGGTTCTGGCTTTGCAACTGTCTTCTTTAATTCCATACATTCATTTACCAAATCTGAATACTATCCTGTTCTCATCATGGTTTCCCTTACCAACATGGGCCCGTCCAGTGCCTCATTCTGGCTCTCCTTTCTCTCTTCTGCCATGCTCATCTCAGCACACGGCCATGTAGACGAGATCATCATCAACGGCGTTTCCTACCAGGGCTATGGCAGCACAGACTTCCCCTACATGCAGGATCCGCCCACCGTTGCCGGCTGGACAATCGAGCAGCTGGACAACGGCTTCGTCTCTGCTGATAAGTACGACGACCCGGATATCATCTGCCACCGAGATGCTGTCCCAGCCAAGGGACACGTCCAGATCGCTGCCGGCGATGTCATTACCCTTCGATGGTCCGAGTGGCCTGAAGCTCATCGCGGTCCTATCCTGGACTACCTGGCCAACTGCAACGGGCCCTGTGAGACAGTCGATAAGACCGAGTTGGAGTTCTTCAAGATCGACGGGCTGGGCATTGTCGAGCAGGGTACCCCCGGCAAGTACGCCGATGGTGTTTTGAAGGACAACGGGTTTACATGGAACGTGAGGATCCCAGAGAACATTGCCTCTGGTAACTACGTTCTTCGCCATGAAATCATAGCTCTGCACAACGCTCTCGAGAGGGGTGGTGCTCAGAACTATCCTCAGTGCTTCAACCTCAAGATCACCGGGGGTGGTGATGATTATCCAGATGGATACCTTGGCACTGAGCTGTACGATGCCGAGGACCCCGGTATCTTAGTCAATGTCTACTCCAGCCCGATCGAGTATGAGGTCCCAGGTCCGACCATCATTGACGGAGGAGTCACTTCAGTGAAGCAGAGTCCTTCGGAGGCGACGACTACTGCAAAGTGCACCACAAAGTACTAGGTCGCGGCGCTGATATCTTGTTTCCGGGTTGGTGTACTTAGTTTTATTCTTCCTTGTGATTCGACCCTTGGGGTCTAAATATTAAGTGTAGCTTTACGTTGGTCGTTCGCAATGGATAGTAGTGATAATGCTAGTCAGGTGTTAACTTATTCATGTCTATGGTATGCTTATATGGTAACTATAATTGAATAATTATGTTTATCCAGCCATGATCGTTCAGTCTGGTAGTACCTATCTCATTGACCTCATACCAGAATTTGGAGAATTTATCGTGGAAATTAGAACGCAATCACTAAATAATTTAGTAAGTCAACAAAAGTATTGACTGCTCCCCCCGTAAGTAAGCATCATACATAACTAGTGACTTACCCATAGCAATATATCAGCATCAACTGGCTCAATTCAGGATGATACGTAGTTCACTTTGTTACACAGTTATACAGGGTAAACTAATAAGCGTGTTTGGAAGGTGGAAAGAAATGTCGAAATTAAGCAAACAGGACGGCACGTGACCTGGCGTTTGCAAGCCTCCCGTGGTTTCCACCTCCTGTCGTGTCAAGCTCCTTGCTCCTCGATCCCTAGAATTTCGCTTCAACTTTGCCCAAACCCAATCTTTCTCCAGAGGAAGCCATCCCTACTGCAGTTTGCACTAGCGGCTCTTCAATCGATTGCTGCTGGCCCATATCGCCGCGATATGCGCTGATTCATCCCTGGGTTGATGCGCCAACTCCTTGCGCGCCATCATCTCGCTCCTTTTCACCCGGTGCGCCTTGTCACATAGCGATACCATGGCGGCACCAAAAGCCGAGCAGGCGCATGTGAATGGCGATTCGGCTCCTGCCCCAGCACGGAAATTCAAAGCATCTGATCTGCCTCTACCTTCGGCGACCAGAGCAGCGATCGAATCCCTTGCGCATAGTTTCAAGAAGGAGGGAGCGTACGATTCCATTCGGAAGCAGGTTTGGGACAAATTTGAGGCTAGCGTATGTCTTGCGCCGAAACACTACGCGGAAACTGCCTTCTGACATACTGCTTTTCAGGACTACGAAGCTCAAGTTACAAAATCAATTATCGAGGTGGCCGAACAGGAGATTGAACGTAATCCACAGCAGCTCCTCACGCTCGATCGACGAAAGGCCGCAGCCCTCATCGATGGCGCCCTGGAACGATCCGGAGTCTACCAGAAGGCCGAATCCGTCATCAGCCAGTTGATTGATGTGGGTGCCATTGAGGAGCGCATTCGCGAAACCCGCCGCGCGGAAGTTGGCGAAGAAACAGCCGAGGCGGAAAAGATTCGAGGCTCCAAAACCGACCAAGAATATGAGGCTGATACAGAGGCTCGCCGAGCGGAACGCGAACGGGTACGAGAAGAACTACGCCAAAAAGAAGCTGCAATAGAAGAGGAGAAGCGGAGGATTGTCCGCGAAGAACATAAGAAGGTGGAACGTGAACGTGAGAAAGCCGAGCTCAAACGCCAAGAAGAGAGAGACGAGCGCCGTAGGAAGCGTGAGCAAGAACGGGAAGAGCGTGAGAAGCAGCGGGATCTTGAAAGAGAGAAACGACACAAAGAACGCGATCATCACGATAGGGGTAGAGACCGAGACCGAGACAGAGACCGCGATCGTGATAGAGATCGCGACCGCGACCGGGACCGGGACCACGATCGTCATCGTGACCGTGACCGACACCGAGATGACCGTCGCAAGGAGAAGGAGGCCGTTTCCGAAGAGTTAAAGGAAAAGCTATCAAAGGAGGACCACGAGCGCCTGGAGCAGGAGGCTCTCGCTGATCTTCTACGCGAAAGCTCCAAATCGACACAAAAGCAGCCGGAGCTAGAGATTGATTCATCTCTGGCCCCTCCGCCGAGAAAAACTGGACCTGTTTCTGCTATCAATCCTATTCGTCGTGAGAGTTCTCGAGTCACGGAAGGCCGCAAAAATAGCGATGCAGGACTCAAAAAGGATCGCGCTGAGTCGAGAACTCCTGCTGATGCCAAGCGATCGGATCCCAGAGACGAGAGAAAGCCGAGTCGTAGTGCCTCACGAGTCATAGATCGCGAGCGGGAGCGTGATAGAGAACGAGATCACGATCGCCCAAGAGAACGAGAGAACCGCCGAAACGACCGGCGCTCCAATTCCCCACGCCGAGATCCTAGTGAGTCTCGTGTCAGGGATAGACGCGACCGAACCCGATCACGAACCAGACGGGATAGGACCCGTTCGCGAACTGGTAGAGAAGATCGTGTTGCTAGAAGCCGCTCGCGACCGAAATACGACCATTACGAGAGGAGTAGATCGCGACACAGAGCGGATCGGAGAGAAAGAAGCCGGTCAAGGGTCAGAACGGATCGTCGGGATCGAAGTCGGGATAGACGGGACCGCCCACGCTCACCATTGCGCTCTGAGAGAAGGGATAGAACCCGCTCGCGCGCTAGACGTGAACGTAGCCGTTCCCGCGAACCCCGTCTTGGCGGAGCAGACCACTATGATCCACGCGAACGGGACCGTGATCGAGATCGTGACCGTGAGAGAAAAGACCGCTCGCCACCTCGACGACGAAGCAGAGAACGCACTCGTGACGCAGATCGCGACAAAGAAGCCGAGAAAGACCGTGACAAGGAGCGAGAGAAGGAGAAGGAGAAAGAGCGGGAAAAGGGGCGAGATAAGGAGAGAGACCGTAGAAGCCGCTCTCGGTCCAGAGCTACTGCATCTGCAGTCCGACCTGCCTCTAGCAAAGCACCAGAGGACCTCGAAGAGTGGAAGATGGAAGAAGTCAGGAAGCGAGAAAAGGAGGCCAAAGCGTATCTGGCGGCTCAAAAAGACGCCAGGAGCAAAGGTCTGCCGGTCCCTGGACTCGATGACAGGAAGAGCAGCGGTGAGAGATCTCCTGACCTGCGCCGCCGTCGCGGCAACATGGACGAAATCGACAGATACATGCCTGGAGGCCGCGAGGAGCGACGAAGGAGTCGATCTGGGAGCCGTACCCGGCAGCAGGATAGAGGCAAGGAGAGAGAGCGGGACCGCGACAGGGAGACGCCCCGGGAGCGGGAGAGGGACAAGGACAGAGATCGGGTACGCGAGCGAGATGTGGATAGGGATCGTGACAGGGATAGAGATAGGGACCGACGGGACCGGGATAGAGATCGCGACAGAGATCGCGACAGAGACCGGGACCGGCGTGATCGGGATAGGGACCGTGACCGAGACCGCGATAGGGATAGGGATCGGTCGAGGGATAGAAGGACCAGACGGGATCGGAGCTTGTCACCTCGGCGAGAGCGACGCGACCATAGCAGGAGCCGTCGTTGAAGACAGATCCCTTGTACTACAGGTGTGTAAAACATCGACACCAGTGCTTGAGAGCTCGGTGATTAGCAACTAGGCGAACGGGCTCGATATGTTTTACCCGTTCGAGAGAATACCCAGAGAGTGGTTATGCATTAGCTCAGCCATCACACCATGGAGCATGATAATGAAAACGGAATATCGTTGAAATGGTCATACAAAGATGCTGGTCGTTCGTTATATCCATCTATCCTTATCTCAGAACTTGCGTCCATGAAAGGGATCAAAGTACGTAGCTCAATAGGATTATCGGAAATAAAAAACAGTTTAGAGGCTTAATAGCTCAGCCTTACAGCCCAGTAGTAACTCATCTCAATTATATTAGCCTAGCAAGATACATACTAACTATTATATCGGAGCATAATGTATTGTATCTTATGTGGGACCAAACAATGACGATGTCTGCTTCAAAACATCTGCAACTGACCCCCCGTGGAAATGCCACAGCGAACCAGCAATAACGATGGTGAACAAGCCCAGTAAGCCGATGTAGACGCATTTGCGTAAGAGGGGGGACATCTTGTTATCACCGCCTGAGTTCCAGGCCCCTGAAATCCAAGTACCTATGTCGCGGGAAGCCTCAAGAATCTGCTCGTATCCAACCGAGTATAGCACGAGTCCAACGAGGGCTACAGAGTAACCCAGGACCTGAAGAAGACTAATGCTAGTGTGCCAAATGAGGACAGAGGCCGAGACAAGCAGGATGCTCTTGAGTATACCGCTGAGAGCCATGACAAGGCCAGATGTCTTGCCAATCTGAAACACAGAGTCAGTTAGTAAACATACCAGAGACACAAAACAGTCAACTTACAAGAAAGACGCTGACAATGTTAAGAATAAATGCAAGGAAAGCGTTAGCAAATAGCACGCCATAACCTGTTTTAGCAACATCCTCCCACTTAAACGAGGGACCTTCGCTGAAAACAACAACAATCAGGTTCATGATGGCACAAACTGGGGCATAGTAGTAGAGGCCGACGAGAGGATCCATATGAAGCCCTTCGGAGCTGAGCATAACTTGAGTCATGACAAGACGAACGGCTTCGGAGATGGTCCCGCAGAGCTGGAAGATGGTGCCGATCCAAGAAAATTCGATCTCTCCGAAACTTGCAAGAAGGACACCAACAACAATGAGCATGATGTTGGCGAGAGTACGCGTATCAGGCTGAGCGACACCCCAGATCCAGGAAGCAATCAAGACACAGACGGGACCGGTGGACTTGAGCATCTGGATAAAAGAGACGGAGAGGTAGAGGTAGACGACGTTCGAGAAGACGAGAGAGCTGGAGTAAAGGATGCCGATTGGGAGAATAGTGCGTACATAAAGACGTCGACTGAGAGGGAGAGCATGGCGAGATTCCAGAAGAGATGTTGTGCGAGCGAGGATCTGGGTTGCGACAGTTGCAAATACAAGATGCCATGTGGTGAGGATGATGGCTGTGTTTATTAGTTATCATCAATAAAAGATCGGTCTTGGCATCTCATTCGGCTATTTGGAGACGACTAGAGTACTTACGATAACCTATAAGTGAGGGTTAGCATATCGAGTCGTGGGGATAATAACATAACTTAAGACAGGTGACTTACGGAATCCAGCAGTATCAATGAGCCACTTGTTGAAGAGGATAGTTAGATTTGAAAAGAAGATCCAGGACCTGCAATGTTGTGTTAGACTCGTACTATCATACTTAAAGACTCTCGATGACATACAAAATATAGACCGAGGCATGAAGTTTAGGACCCTTTCCAGTCTCGCCGGTCGAGTTCTGACTCGTGCCCTCTGACGTATGGGACTCTCTACTGGCCTCTAAGTCGCCCGATACCGCCATAGTTCAGCTTGTCTCGGTATTAATCAAGCAACACCCCGTTGATGGACCTCGATAGATTGCTTGTGTTGCGTCGTCTAACGTTAGATCGATGATCTGGTGAGAAGTGGACGGGCTTGGCTGCGTTGAGCACAGTCTTGATTTGGCAGCGAAACCCAATTTCCAAGCCTTAACGTTACGTTAAAGGATGCCCGAGGATCTGCACGGGTATTACCGTCTGGGGTCAGACCGCGTCGTCGGGATGAGTGAGCAGGAAGAGGGAGAAGAGAGGGAAGAGAAGGAGAGAGGTGAAGAAAAAGCGGCGATGAGATGGTGTGTATTGTAGTTATAAGGTAGAGAAACGGAGGGTGGACGATAAAGACGTTGGCAGCCTGAATATGGAATACGGCAGGACGTAAGTTAACGTTAGGTGGTTGGCTCCTTCTCCGCAGCTTTGGTTTGGTGGTCGTCGTAAGCGTTGGTTGCTCTTTCCTGTGTTCCAGCCGCTCGATCAGGCTTCCAGATTCGGGGTTCTCAATACCAAGTTATTACTTGGAAGAAAGCAGTTTTCAAATCCTTGACGTGGTATATGCCTTGGCAATGCCTGTTTTCGTTTAATACTGGAACAAAGCAGAATCGTTCAGGAGCTTGGCTCTGAAATATACATATAAAACAGCTAACTACGGATAGTTTAACGTTAGAAGCCAACATCACAGCCTTCGCCGCACGAATAGGCGAATCATCCCCCCTTCTGGCACAAGGTCGGCCTCGAGACGGCCTCGTGTGCCAATTTCCTTTCCGAATTCCCCTTATCCAAAGGACCCAGGCGAAGCTTTCTAAAAAGCGCCCGGACGCTGAGCATGAGTTACAATGGAGGATCCACGTTCGGGGCAGTGCCACTTATGGGCTGGCGGATGAGATGACCCTTGCAAAATGCAACTCTCGTCTGCTGCTATTCCTTGCCTGAAATCATTTTTGGGTCTAGGTCTAGTTATATAAATGGGGTTACAGTCTGATTTGCCAGCTGCTCGCTCATACGGCACTTGTAGTCGAAATATCACAATGACGTTAATGCTGTCCTTTGTACTCCGAATCTACTACCTATGTAAGTGAAAGCCAGCTGCGTAGAGTAGACTAGAATAACCCAGGTACTATAATGCTCATGGGACTGAACATGATATCGATCAACTACTATTACCCTGGCCCTCAATCATCTTCAACATCCATCATCAACTTGTCCTTGTCTCAGCCAACCACGGACCGCGTCCTACCGCCTTTCCGTCTCGTCTATAACCGACAAAAACACCATCTATGTATGCTCCGAGACCACTTACACCTTCTGCCGTCTTTGTGTTTCACATCGAAAAGACACTGAGAAACCCACTGCGGGTCTGTTCGCTTGGGCTTCCCCTGGCGTGTCGTATCCGAAATCCACTGCTTCTAGACCACTTCTCGGTCCTTTGATGCCATGTCAACGCATTCTTTCTCTTATAATAGATTCCTCCCCGTGCCGAATTGACTACCGTAGGGCGAAACACGCGGGCGGAAATTAACACCAACCCAACAACAGCCGAGAGTTCAACTTGTCGCCATGGGCGAGTGAGAACCCTGCAAGATCCGACAGTTCCCCTTTTGCCAAGCACGGCATTCGGATTCAAGCTTTTTACCTGTCGTTCTTATGTCTGCTCATGCATATTCATCTGTAAGATCATAACTTACTTGTTAATTCTTTTGTTTTATTCCTAGTCAACGCTCAAGAAGCCGCAGATCTTCAAGTCTTGCTGCTTGTGTCTCCAACGCCGTCGCTATGCATTCAAATACAAACCCACCCCGCCCTATCACGCCAATTCGAGCGCAGCTAAGTTGGTCGTCATGTTCAACCCCTTTGTTTCAGTCTCAGCTTGTGCTTCCCTGCTCTCCGACGATGGACCGTCCTTCTCGCCGGATGGTGCTTGTGGCCCCAGGCTGCCATCCGAGCCTTGGCTTCCAACACCCTTGTCCATCTCAAGCGTGTCCTCTGTTGCGCTGTCCAGCCCTGTCATCGAGCCAAGACCCGCAGCCTCTTCCGCATCTTGCATGCTGCTGTCTTCAGAGGCCAAAACGGTTGTAGGATCCACGCAATCGTAGAACAGCATGAAAACTCCTGGTGATAGACTGAGTACCGTCTCCTCGCTCACCATTGAGACGTTGTGATCGCTCAACCGCCACCAATCCATCTCAGGCTCACCACCTTCTTCGCTGCTTTGTGTCTCCGTGCTTGTCTCTGCCTGCGTACCATCTGTCTGGTCACCAGGCTCAGTTGACAGACTCTCTTCCTCTACCGCCTTGGTCGGAGGACTGTGTCGTGGATATTTTCGATAACATATGTAGTGTCCGTTCTCGTGTCGTCCGTAGTGTGTCACCACCGCTCGAAGCTCGTAGATGGGTCCCGTCAATCTTGAGGATCCCAAATCGCCAGCAATCATTGATTCTTTCGGATCCGTCAACCATTCTTCCTCCACGTTCGAATCTGAAGTTCTGGCACTAGGTTCACTGGCACTGCCCAAGCACCACGGCCCGAGATCCAATGTCATGGGAAAGTTGACTGGTGCTGAGTTCTTCATCATATTAAATGTTGAAGGGTCAAACACTGATCTTTGCATATGTACTGCCAAGCTCTGAGGCGGACGGGCAACAACAATCTGCTTCGTCTTGGTTGTGCTGACTTTACTTTGGGCCGAGATCTTGCACTTGTCCGTCAACGTTTGGTCTTCAAAGTCGTCCTCCTCTAATGCCAGCTCCACAGCCTCAAGCCTGCGTAGAGGCTCTGCAAGCTGCGCTGGGGGTAAACCTCCAACGCGCATCGTCTCAACCAACTTGCTCAGTAGCCTCTGAACTTTGAGGAGCGTGCATTTGGCACATTCAACATCTTCGATGGCCTCCACCTTGCTATACGAATCCAACCGCTCGTATAAGTCGTGCTGATTCTTGCTGAGCCCAAGACTCAAGGTCAGACACGTAAAGGGGATCATGGATAGTCCGTCAGAATGCCCGCACTGAATGCAAGCCACCCTCTGTGCGAGCAGACCCTCCAGTGGATTTCGAGGCAGCTTGGTGTCGGATATGGAGTTGGCCAGGCTTTGATAGCCGCTATCATCGCTATGCTCGCTCGCGGTCGCATCGTCCTTTTCAAATCTTGCTGCTAAGCCAGGGTGTCGTGGCTGTGCACTCTTAACCGCCTTGGCGACGCTCTTATCAATGTCGTCTAGAATTTTCGAATAGTATTCCTGCGCGTCCTGCTGTGTCCAAGTGCTCATCGATTTAAGGAGACCTGGTGTCCATATTGTCCTTCCGTAGTTCGAAACGTCGTTCAGATCGGCGATCAACGTCCGCAACGTTTGCGCCACATCGCGATCGCTGTCTTCGCCGTTCGAAGTCTCGAGGTAGGCAGAGAGATATTCCGGGAGAGGCTTTAGTGAGGAAAGCCCCTGGAGAATACTGTTTTGGTAACATGAGTTGTCCATGTTACCGAGCCCCGGCGGGCGATCTGGTTCCGGCTTCAAGCCTAGGACGCTGCCGGTCATTGACAGCGCTCGGTTCCTGACCTGAACTACAGAAGCCATCATCCCGCCGGAACGGCTTAGCCCAAGCACCCTCCGCATCATCTCGCTCTTGGCGGTATGAGCGCTCTTCTCGGCATATGACATCGAAGGCGAGGTTGTAGATGTGCTATCGGAGGTATCAAGAGCTTTCAGGAGGCTCTCCGGGACGACGAACACAAGAGCGTCCCAGAGGCACGTTCCGAGCAGCTGTACTGACCCCTCTATCGTAGCAGAGGTCCCATACAAGTTGTAGGTAAGAGTAACGACAACGATGAGACAGGATAGGACGATGCTGGGTTGGGTAATGCGATCCCAGGCGTTATCGCGAGGATAGAGCTGTCGATGAGCTGCGACCTGGTCGTCGTAGAAGGCGTCGAATGTGGTATGTTGAGGCGACATGCTGTATGTCGTTAATATCGGGGGTTCGACTGGTATTAGCCTTGCGCCTCGTGTCGGACCCGTGATCAAGCAGTATGATGGCGCCGATCGAATGGCGAGCGGGCCATGGCCTGCGTAGGCGACGGATAGCTACTGCAGCACAGCTTCAAGTCGGAGCGTCAGAACATTAGTCAATGGCGTGTTTTTGAGCGAGTGGGATCAACTTCTGAAACGAAGCAAGATGCGACAGCGTGAAGAATAATGCGTGATGGAAAGAGCCACGTTATGGAATTATTGTAGAAATTTGGCCTTGAATCGTTCGTCGCAGAAATAGTGGACTCTGAAGCCCACGCCCGGAAGAACACACCGTGTCAGTATCAGATCTGCGCCTGGTAAGCACTGTCTTCTTGCAGCGGGAGGTACATACCTTATTAAAGATGCACGTCAAGACCAGGATTAGGATTCATGCATCATCTCTTTGAACCCGAGGCTGTAAATTATCTCCTCGCTTGCGATCAAGCATCGAAAGAGTCACAAGAAGCAATCCAGCTCAATCATAAATAGTAGATAAGTGATGCACTAATACTTGGCATGGACATATGATAATAGAGAAACCGGAGAAACGATACAAATCTGATCTTCAAAAGCGAGCCACTTCCACCAACATACAGGTGAATCTTTGACATGATAGATTCATGGCGACACAGCAGTCTGATATCAAACCTTTCTGTTATATAAGTAGGTTGGGAGACATTCTAGTCATAAATGTTAATGTAATTGATCACGTCCTTCAATGCCACGAAAGCAGCATTTGATATCATGCTAAAAGAATATACAGGAAGGTACTGACTAGCGAAACATAGTAGTCTGCTATGTGCAACGGAAGAAAAATGCTCTTCATAATCATCACTTCATTCCCGCCCAAACCAGACGATCTTTCAACGTCCCCTCTGCTCCTTAGCAGGCACAACATAAGCCAGCTTCGGCTCTTCCACAGCCGCATTCTCAAGGTTCATCCACATACAGAGCGACACCGGCGTCGCCGGAAGCTCCATCGGGCCTTGCTCTGCTTCCTCTTCGTTTCGGGCTGGTGGCGGATGGGGGAACCCAGCCGTGCTCGGCGTCACGATGAACTTGTCATCAGGCCCACGCGTTACACAGAAACGTTGAGTTAACCTCGATTTTTCTCCATGTGAGGAGAAGTATCCCCATGTATCTCGGGTTTGTGTCATCAGGGGCGTATCCGGGGTCCTCTTCTGTCGGAACCACTTCATCCAGACAAAGATACCAATCCCAGCAAGACAGCAGACACCAGCTACTGTGCCAGCAGTCACGACACCCGTTGGCCCAACACCGCCGGGCTTCTTTTCCTCTTCTTGATCGTCTGTGTCTTCGTCCTTATCTGGGCTGGCTGACTCGGTAGCAGAGGCCGAGGCCGATGGTGGTGATTTGGTAGTTACTGCGTCGGGCATGTCTGATGTCTCCACGGGGAGAGCATCCTCAATCGATGTGGATGGCGTATGCGTCGCCGTTGCCGTTGTTGCTGATGAGGATTTGGGAATAAGAAAGGTATACTTCCCCTCTTGATCTCTGTCAAGCGCGCACGTCGATCCATCGGTACAGCTGTAACCAAAGGGACAGCATGTTTCACTTCCGCAGGGCTTGAGCTTCTGGGTGAGGGCGAGCGTCTTGATGGGCGATTTCGGGTACTTGGAAGGATCCTGGAGGATGGTTCTGCAATTGATGGGCTTGATCGTATTGCAGGATGATCCTTTCGGGCAGCATATAGCGGTGGTGTTTGCGGCAATGACCATGCAACTGGTCTCTGAGGGGCAGCAGAAATCTGCTGGGAGCGCAGTACCACACCAGTCTGTTCCGGAGATGGGACATGACCCAGCACGCTCGGTATGGCGAGACGGGAAGTCGGGGAATATCGACGAGAGCCATCCAGGGCCGCGCAGTTCTTCTAATAATCTGACTTTCAAAGGTGACTCGACAGCAGCGCCTGCGGCTGTATTGAGAAGAAAAGAAACCAATACGAGGAACATCTTGAGGAGACATCCCTCGCGAGGTATAGAAGACATCGTCATGCTGGCTCTACATGGACAAAGTCAACGAAAAGAAGGCCAAGTAGAAACAGCCCAGGAAGAGAAGAGAGGAATTGCAAAGTGCATCGGCCGCGCAGCAGCTTTTGATAATAAAGGCTGGCTAGAAAGGACGGAAGAGCCTTGCCAGGGCTTCACCGCGACAATGGAATCCATTGTTGGTCCTCCCTACGGATTCTTGGGTTGTTGGTGCTGTCCTGAGTAGCAGCATACGTATAAGTCAGCCTAGGATGGCCGCGGATCGCCTGACGACACCAATCACGGACCAAAGTTAGGCGCGGACGTGACAAATGGCTTCGATAAAGGCCGAGGACCTGCGGCCCCGAGCAAGGATCCTGTTTGAGAATGCTGGGTCGTAACCCAGAGTCTCGGGACCAAGGCAGAAACGAGCCTTCGCCATATGCCGTTGGTTTCGCGCATATCCAATGTCGGCGCTTAGGGATGTGGGGGGTGACATCCATGACCGGAAGAGGCACTGTTGGAAGTTGAGACAGCCGCCTGGATGCAGCAGGTTATGAAACTGGGAAGTACTGTAGTATGGAGCTATCGCTCTGAATCAGTCTCGAGTCGCGAAAAAGGGGCTTGTTTGTCTCTGGTACGGAGTATAGCATCGCGGGTTGAATCCATGGAGATCGAGAATCAGAGCTAGGGACTGAATTAAATCGACACATAATTACAGTGCAATCAGAGAGAATCAGAGCTAAAGTGTTCACATCAGCTACCAACAAAGCTCACCACCAGTGACGCAGAAACCGAAATGCTGGCTATGCTGTTGGTGATGAACGACGCTTTGGCGGGTAATAGGAGTTGTTGGCAAGGAACTGTTGGTCCGACCTAGACTAACACTCTCCGTCCATCCATGATGAATGAACCCCTGCTGTTACAAACATCCCAGAAGCAAACAAAGTGGAGTTGCTCAGTCGTACGGGAACGTTCATGACCTCGAGCTCTTTGTCTCGAGATAATAAACAGCGAGACTTAACGCAATGAATGACCCTCGGAGAGTTGATCAGTAGGTAGGTAGGATCTTGCAGGTGACAAGTATACTTTTACATATGCTAAAAAGAATTTGAAAAATTCTCATAGCCTCATAAGCTTCTAGTTAGATATAGAGTAACTAAGTATATAACCTGAAAAAACCAGGTCGTCTTCAACTTCGAACTTATTATTGAGACTGAAATGGTTGTCTGCAATAGATGCGGGGGCTGCTGACCACGTGCCGAGGTATGAGTTAGGTCAATACGAGCTGGACATGGGACGCTTCTTCGACAACGTCAAACTGGCATAACCAATCCAAGGAAGTTGACAATAACGCTCACGAAATATTGCGTCAATATTCGCGGGAATTGCTAAAGGGCTTGTTTCAAGCAATTCTTTCCCACCAAAGCCTGCTACAATGCTGGGCCGATTTGGCGTAGCAACTCGCTCCTTGAAGTACCTCTCACACCATGGTTGCCATTATCTTTTGCTAACCAATTAATTCCATTTGTAGCACTACTTTATTGAGTCGTTCTACAGTTTTAACTGCCTGTAACCATGCTGTAGCCGGCTTCCAGTCATCTGCTTATAGAGTGACGACAAGAACCACAAGAAGGTCTTCTACTGCCAGAACCGTTACGCTTACCGATGGATACAAAATCAGCCTGAGCCGCAAGGATCAAGGGTCTGTTGTCCATCGGACCTTGTAAGTTTGAAATATACAGCGCTCAGACTGGCGCATTAGAAGATCATGGTTGCTGATGTGCCCAACTGCATTGTAGCCCCAACTTATGGTTACGGTGAGTAAACAGCCGCGCTTAAATGTTTCACCCATTGGACAGAAGCGCTGATGGTTGTCTAGAGATAACTGCCAATGCATCGCGTGTGTCAACCAGGACACGAGGCAGAGGAACTTCGATACGTTCGAAGTAAGTGACTCGATCTGACAGCGGATGAAGCGCAATCTGACTTGGCGGAGCAGTTGCCCTTAGATCTCCACCCTATCAAATTTGCGGAAACAGAGAAACATCTCGTGGTTCAGTGTATGGTTCATATTCCTAAGGATAGGCATCATGAAATGAGACTGACTCTCCACAGGGTCTGACTACCACAAGAGTCAGCATCCCTGGTCCTGGCTCGACAGCTGGTTCGAAGGAGGATATGTCAAGGAATTCGGCCAAGACGAGTAAGTCATTCTTTGGCATTGGTTCGTCCATTCTTTCATATTTTCAACAACTGACGAGTTCAGACCTCGACAGTTCTGGGACCATTGCATCGAGAATGCACCTCCAGAAGTCTCTTTTGATGCTGTTATGAGCGATTCTGATGACAAAGGTATAGCTAAACTCACTAGTAATATCGTAAGTGATTCTTGAAATCTCCCAATGACCATAAACTTACTGGTAACAGTGGGTTCATGGATTCAGCTTCGTCGCCGACACACCGCCAACTCCAGAGGCCACCAAGGCCCTCCTGGAAAAGATTGGTCCGATCCGAACCACGCACTACGGAGGCTTCTACGATTTCATTCCCGATCTCGCTCTGGCTGATACTGCGTACACCAACCTCGCCCTCCCTGCTCACACAGACACTACATACTTTAGCGAACCCGCAGGACTGCAAGCTTTCCACCTGCTCTCGCACCACGCCCCCCCAAACGCGAAGCCATCTGGTGATGCTTTGGGTGGCCAGTCACTCCTTGTTGATGGCTTCCATGTTGCTAACACCCTGAAAATGGTATTCCCCCATGCGTACAAGACACTCCGCACAGTAAACGTTCCCTGGCACGCCAGCGGCAACAAGGGAATCGCCATCGTGCCCGACCGCACCTATCCCGTTATCGAGCAGGATAAGGGTGAGATGATTCGAGTGCGCTGGAATAATGATGACCGTGGTATCGTGGACTTGTTTCATGCTGATAAGTGGTATGATGCTGCTCGCAAGTGGAATGAGGTCCTGCGTCGACGAAGCAGCGAGTACTGGTTTCAGTTGACTCCAGGTCGAGTCGTTAGTAAGTAGAGAACAACTGAGGATGCACACAGTGGTACTGACGATGACCTTCAAGTCTTTGATAACTGGCGTGTGATGCACGGCCGGAGTGCTTTCGAGGGCATTCGACGCATTTGTGGAGCGTATAGTAAGTATACATTCAGGCTTAAACAGGATGACTGACTTATTAACCACGCATAGTTCCTCGAGATGATTTCATGTCTCGGTACCGAGAGACAAACTTCCCTCATGAGACAGTGATTGGACGTAACCTCAACATGAGGTCAAGGCGGCAAGCAAAAGACAAGCAGGGGTATGAGGAAGTCACCCAGGCACCTTGAAGAGCGTCGCTTTGAGGCCGTAAATGCCGACTTCTCCTTAGAACTCAAGGGACTATAGGCCAAATATAGCACTGGAAAGAAAGGATGTAAATTAAGCCTAGCCATGATACAAGTCATGTCTTTGTCCGTGGAAAATTGCAGAGCTCACATTGCCATACGTTCGTCGTTCCAACATTGGAGAAACCAGCAAGTTCCTCTTAATACCGTACCTGATGGCGAGCATGAAAAGCACTGTGTAAATCTCATCTTCATAATATGAATCTTGCTGTGTAATCGAGCGTGTGCATATATTTATCTCGTCTAGATACCTTGAATGTCCATATCTGAATGTATAACCTGTTAAACAGACGGACGGCCTTTGGCTCCCCTGGTCGGTTGCCTTAATCATCGCTTGCAAGGTTGACTCGTTCCTAAGTCAGCCTAACAACTCTCTTCAGCCTGAATGCTGAACAGCTGGCTGGTAGGGATTTGCAAAGTGGCATGTGACTGTCACACACGACATCTTGACCGTTGAAACAGAGGGGAATCACGAGTAACATACAGAAGCGTTATTCCTGTATTGCAAGGAATAACCAAACCATGATAAAACTACACATGTTATCAATGTGCTGATAGTAGCCATTGATACTGTTTAAGCGTCAGGATTGTCGTGATAGTTGGATGTACATCGTATCCTGTTATGCCTACTTGACTGCTTCGTAAGATGAGATCCATGTTAATGTCAAATATTGGGCTGTAGCGCTGGACAGAAATACCGTAGAGCTCTCCGTGGCAACTGAGACATCAATGATGTAACTAAAGGAACAGGCTTCATGAGGTGATTGACTTATTGAAGACGGTGATTAAATGCAAGTGGCAGATATACCACCCATGACGAGATTGTTCCTGGCCTAGCTTTAAGTTAATACTTGCCCCGACGACTTCTAGCGCTTGAAGTTAGGGACTGGGCCTCTATTAGAACCTTTCCTTATTCAAGTTAGCAGTAAAATCCAGGGGATTGGGTCCTTTCCAAAACCCCCCGCCCGCCACTGATGGGGGGCAAAATCGCCCCCGGCCGCAAGTGACGAACATGCGAAGTTCACAGGGAACCTAAGCATCACCAGGCTTTTCATTGGACCGAGGGCCGTTGCCCGCTGAATGTGAAGTGCGGTCGGGCTTGCTTGAAATGGACATGCCAGATGTATTTCTGCCCGCCTTCACATGTATCTTTCTGTAAGCAGCGCTTATGGAAAGTACTTTAAGCTCCCTCCCAAGCTACCTAAGCCCTTTCTGTCAAGTCAACTGAGTGCTCACCCGTCATCTCCTGGCTGCTGAGAGTTCTCACCTCCCAACTCCCTCTCTTTCTGGTCAGCCCTATCCCGTAACCATCTTCTCTCAAGACCAAAGCTCCTCCTCCATAACGCCTCACTCGCGCTTGGCCGCCTACCACGCTCTCTTGCTGTCGCTTCGCATTTTTATTATCTCGAGGCTTTGACGACCATTTGTTTTTGACGACAAGCAGCCAGCAGCTCCCATTCTCACCGCCGCCAGTTCGGCCGCTCTCCCTAGCCGCTCAGCATGGACCCCGAAAGCCCGTCCAACGCTTCCTCCTCTGCTGAGGAGCGGCGCAACGCTCAGGTCGATAACGCTATTCGCGCGATCCAAGAGAAGAAGCCCGTTCCTGAGATTGACTTCACCATCCATACTATGGAGGATGGCTCCCAGGTCAATACCGCCGAGCGTGTGTGCAAAGGTGCGTGAGATCCCCTCTGGCTCTATCGCCGCCTCAACCCCACCATCATCATCGACATCATTTGTCGCAGAATCGTCCACGTCCCTTCTGTCGCTTGCCTTGCCCATTACCTTACCTTTCAGATCGCCCGAGACCACAATGATACCGTCCATAAAGGTTTATGTAGCTAACTTGGACCTGTCGTCCCCCCGCAGACGTTCAGGCCCCTGCCATGTACAAACCCACCGACGAGCAGTTCTTCGAGGACGAGACCCAGTCCAAGCCCAACATCACATTCCTCAAGCAGCACTTCTATCGTGAGGGTCGCCTCACCGAAGAGCAGGCCCTATGGATTCTCCGCAAGGGTACTGAGCTCCTGCGCGCCGAGCCCAACCTCCTCGAGATGGACGCCCCTATCACTGTCTGTGGTGATGTCCACGGCCAGTACTACGATCTTATGAAGCTGTTTGAAGTCGGAGGCGACCCCGCCGAGACCCGTTACCTTTTCCTCGGCGATTATGTTGACCGTGGCTACTTCAGCATCGAGTGTGTCCTTTACCTCTGGTGTCTCAAGATTCACTACCCCAACACCCTCTGGCTGCTGCGAGGAAACCACGAGTGTCGCCACTTGACCGACTACTTCACCTTCAAGCTTGAGTGCAAGCACAAGTACTCTGAGACTGTCTACGAGGCCTGCATGGATTCTTTCTGTGCCCTTCCCCTTGCCGCTGTTATGAACAAGCAGTTTTTATGCATTCACGGAGGCCTGAGCCCCGAGCTGCACACTCTTGACGACCTAAAAAGCGTGCGTCTTTCTTTTCTGCTGCTCTTTGCTCCATTTGGGATTCTCGACTGACAGTGATCCAGATTGACCGTTTCCGCGAGCCTCCCACCCAGGGTCTTATGTGCGATATTCTTTGGGCCGACCCCCTCGAAGACTTTGGCCAGGAAAAGACCAGCGACTACTTCTTGCACAATCATGTGCGAGGATGTTCGTACTTCTTCTCGTACCCTGCTGCCTGCGCCTTTTTAGAGAAGAACAACCTCCTCTCTGTCATTCGCGCTCACGAGGCCCAAGACGCGGGCTACCGAATGTATCGCAAGACCCGAACGACTGGCTTCCCCAGTGTCATGACCATCTTTTCCGCCCCTAACTACCTCGATGTCTACAACAACAAGGCCGCCGTTCTCAAATACGAGAATAACGTAATGAACATCCGACAGTTCAACTGCACCCCTCACCCTTACTGGCTTCCCAACTTTATGGATGTCTTCACTTGGTCTCTCCCCTTCGTCGGCGAGAAGATCACCGACATGCTCCTTGCTATTCTCAGCACTTGCTCCGAGGAGGAGCTCAAGGAGGAGACGCCATCTTCGACCTCGCCCGGTCCCGCCTCGCCAGCTCTCTCTCAAGACCCTGAGTCGATCGAGGTCAGGCGAAGAGCAATCAAGAACAAGATCCTCGCCATTGGTCGGTTGTCGCGAGTGTTCCAGGTTCTGCGTGAGGAGTCGGAAAAGGTCACAGAGCTCAAGACGGTTTCTGGTGGAAGGCTGCCTGCTGGTACGCTCATGCTTGGCGCTGAGGGTCTGAAGAATGCCATCAACACATTCGAAGATGCGCGAAAGGTTGACTTGCAGAACGAGAGGCTGCCGCCGACACATGATGAGGTTGTGAAGCATCAGGAGGAGGAGCGCTCGGTTGCGCTGCAGAAGGTTGCTGAGGATGTCAACAATGACAAGAAGCTGCAGCAACTCTCCCGAAGGCTGAGCACGTAAGTTTTCCACCCGACATATTATGAGAATGACGCTAATATACCGGAACAGAGATCGCAAGAGCCGGTCAACTTCATGATTATGAAACATGGTTGTACAGTAGCATCTAAAGTTATTGTTATTAACGTTGAGAGACGGACTTGGATGAACGATGGACTGGGGTCTCTTCCCTGCATGACTTTGGTTGCTTGATGCTGCCTGTTTCCTCTTGTCGTGATTTCCCAGCTGTCGGCCACTACTTGGTCAGAATCAGACTTCAGCGTGCCGTCGCTGACAGTCACGCAAGTTCACACTCGTAGCAGGATGCAAAAGCAAGGTAGATGACGACGTTGATACTTTGGACGCTAGACATGCACACAGCGTTGGAGTCATTGTCTTGAAACATACTGAAAGGCTTACTCAGAGTTCGCAGTTGGCGATGCACCTTAATGAATACATGAATGTTTTTGACTCGGACCACCATGTTTCTAGATATGTGCTCTTGACTCTATGGGGACTAAGTTAGTTGTGCCAGGTCTTTCCAAATCTACTTTGTGACTTTCTGGTTATATCGATTGTCTTGGCTGCCTGCAGCCACCGAACACCCTTAACTTCCTTGCCTCGAGTAAGTCGACGTGTGCCCATGATGAAAGGTCTGGAGACCACAGTTGAAGACGGTTTCTAGCAAGGCTTTAAGTTCGCGCGCGCTTTCCCGGTACATAATGTTTTCTTTGACTGTTTTGAGAACTTATGCCTTGGTCCGCACTCAGAACCAAGCTGAGAGAGCCATTGTTTATCCAGTAAGGGAACCATAAACATTGCTAAGCAATGTTGTCAAATTCTTAGCACAAGTTCATAGCACCTTCTGGGCAAGCTCCAGAAGATCAAAGAAAGCCTCGCGCTCGAGATCGATCTTTGCTAGTCCAAGGCCCAGAACCAGTATTCTTCGATCATCTGGCGACCTTAGTGATATCTGACTTCCAAGTTGAGCCGCATATAGTTGTCCTAGAGTCTCCCGTTCCTCGCCACCGCCGCCGAGAAGCGTGCTGGGAGTAAGATGTGTTGAGGGGAGGAGACCCGTGCTCTTGCCTGGCAGAGCCATCTCTACCACCCCTGAAGAGGAGCCTGTCAAGGGAACTTGTATCTGTAGTTTAATTAGTAAGAATCCAAGAGAAAGATCAGGATGCTGCTGTGATTTACCCATTGCGATAGACGACCTTCTTGAGAGATAGTGATAAGAATCTTGTCGGCGAAGCTGGTAGAAGTGACTTCTGTGGCGACTCCATTGACGACACCTGAGACTTCTCGAGAGCGTGAAGGAAACGGTTCTTCCCGAACATCTAAGGACTCCATTTCGGCTGAAATGATGTTGTCTTTGTGCCCAAGTGCTGATTGTTCTCAGCTCAACAGGAGGAGCTGGTTGATATTGTTATTGTCGCATCGACTAAGTTAGGGTGGCCCCTCCACCCCGCACTAACCTCAAAGGAGCTTCAGATTCTGGCGGTGGAAGTCGGCACTATGATTTCTATCCCAAAATTTCAAGAATTTGGACATTGCGCTCTCTGTTCCCATTGACTATCGCCGTATTACCATTTCATGCCATTTTAAGGGATCTACGATCCTTCGGTTATAGATTGACTCAAAATGGCAAAATACGTCCCCCGTCAAAGAAAACACAAGGTGCTTGCTCGCGAGCGAGCAAAAGAAGATGCCCGTCATGAGGTTGAAGACACAAACCAGGACGAGCTCCCCGTCACAGACAAAGTTGCGCGCGAGACAAAAAAGGCGCAAATGAAGGCAGATCTACGTCAAGAGGGCGCCAAAATGAGTGGAAAGAAGGCAAAGCGACTGGAAAAGTACATCGAGGGCAAGCTACGCAAGGATGAGAACCGCGAGCTGATGGCCAAGCTTGCGGATCGCCGGATCGATACGAGCCTGTTCTCGAGCAGTCGATCTCTTGGACAGGGTCGCGAAACGAAGAAAGAGGCGTTGAGGAGAGCAATGAGGGAGGAGAAGGCCGGCTTGGAAGGAGGGGAGGAAGAGAGGGAAAAGATCTTGCTTGAGAAGAGACGAGAAGCCGACGTCAACGCGGAGAGCTCTAGCGACAACGAGAGCGAGGCTTCAAAAGAAGGGGAGGATGAAGAAATAGAACCAGCGAAATCCGTTAGCGCCCCATCAGCACCAACAGCCAATGCGTCTACGATTGGCTCAGGTCTCAAGAGGCCTCTCGACCTCAACGATGAAGGACGGCCGGTGATCCAAAAGCGACAAAAGCGAGGCGGTGTGAAGTCAAAGTTCTCGCTAACTCAGGTCGAGGCCCCGCCGCCCGAAGAGTCTGACGAGAGCAAGAGCGAAAGTGGGAGCGACGAATGGGAGGGTTTCAGCGACGATGTGTCCGACAAAGAATCCCAGAACGAAGACGATAGCTCAAGCGATGAAGCACCAGAGGATATCGAGGAGGGGTCTAGCGATGGGTCCGAGGAAGAGTCGGAAGACGAGTCTGAGGACGAAGAGATGGAAGACGGCGAGAAGGCGCAGAGATCGTCTTCTTTCAAGGCCTGGGCGCATCAGCAACGCAACGAAGCGCTTGGCTATGATCCAATTGAAGGAAGCACAACGAATCTCGAGATACCGAAGCCCGACAACTTTGTCCCTCGAGCCCCCGAACAAGATCCCTTGCCCATGGAACTCAAGCCGACCGAGAACATCAACCGAAAAGTATATAGTGTGTCTGTCACGAGGACACCAGAAGTTCAGGCAGCGAGACTGAAGCTGCCTGTGGTGTCAGAGGAACAGAGATTGATGGAGGCAATCCACAGCCACGACATTGTCGTTATCTGCGGCTCTACGGGTTCTGGAAAGACCACACAGATTCCTCAGTTCCTTTACGAATCAGGTTATGGCTCTCCTGACTCACCTACGCCCGGTATGATTGGCATCACTCAGCCACGTCGAGTCGCTGCCGTGAGTATGTCGAAGCGTGTTGCCGAGGAGCTTGGAAACAAGTCCGAGGTAGTGGCATACCAAATCCGGTTCGAAGGCACGGTGGATCCCAAGACGGCTATCAAGTTCATGACGGATGGTGTATTGCTACGCGAAGTTGCTCAGGACATTACCCTGAAGAAGTACTCGGCCATTGTCATTGATGAGGCTCACGAGAGGAGTGTTAACACGGATATCCTCATCGGTATGCTCAGCCGAGTCATTAAGCTTCGGGCAGAGCTGGCACAAGAGGATCCTACGGTGAAGCCACTGAAACTCATCATCATGTCGGCCACGTTGCGGATAGAAGATCTCACAATGAACCCTACACTCTTTGCGACTCCGCCGCCCGTTATGGAGGTTGAGGGACGGCAGCATCCCGTCACAATCCATTTCTCACGCAGGACGCAGCACGACTATGTCGAGGAGGCGTTCCGCAAGGTCAGCCGGGGTCACAAGAAGTTGCCTCCAGGTGATATCCTGGTCTTCTTGACTGGACGCAACGAAATTCTGCAGCTCAGCAAGCAGCTCAAGGCCGCCTTTGGCGGCCCTAAATCTGCAGATGGACCTAAGGTGCAGATCCCGGCGAGTGAGGCTCCCGTCGAAGTGGAAGATATTGAGTTTGGCGACATGGATGATCGTGGAGGCGAAGATTTCGATGATTTGCCTGAGGATGAGGATGACGACGAAGACGAGGATGAGTTCCAGATCGAGGAGGATCAAGAAGTTGCCCCTCTCAAGATGCGAGTCTTGCCACTGTACTCTCTACTTCCGACCCGTGAGCAGATGCGAGTCTTTGAGCCTCCGCCTGAGGGCACACGAAATATCATTCTAGCGACAAACGTGGCAGAAACTAGTCTGACCATCCCCGGCATCCGGTATGTCTTTGATTGCGGACGGTCAAAGGAGAGGCAGTACGATCGGCTTAGCGGCGTTCAGAGCTATGATATCGGATGGATCAGTAAGGCCAGCGCCAACCAGCGGTCTGGTCGTGCCGGTCGTACGGGTCCTGGCCACTGCTACAGGTTCTATTCTTCTGCGGTGTACGAACGGGACTTTCCAGCTTTCTCGGATCCTGAGCTGCTACGCATGCCTATTGAGGGTATCGTGCTGCAGCTCAAGGCAATGAACCTCCAGCATGTCGTTAACTTCCCTTTCCCTACCCCACCGGACCGAAGAGCTCTTGCAAAGTCAGAGAAGCTTCTGACATATCTCTCGGCTATCACTTCAGCTGGACAGGTCACGCCAATTGGCCAGACTATGTCGGTGTTCCCCTTGTCTCCCAGATTCGCTCGCATTCTGTTAGTTGGCCATCTACACGACTGCCTCCCATATACAATTGCTCTGGTTGCCGGTCTATCCGCCGCCGAAGTATTTATTCCAGAGAACCAGGCGATTCCCACCTTGGTTGCCAAAGACGATACAACCATCCGGACAACAGCAGATGTGATCGCCGAGGATCGTCAGGCCAATGTGCGAAGATTGTTTAACCAAGTCCACAAGAACTTTTGCTACCTCGACGACCGATCTGACGCCATTAAGCTTCTACAAGTCGTGGGAGAGTATGCACATGAGCCCACGGAGGAGTGGTGTGAGAGCCACTTTGTTCGATTCAAGGTGCTCAAGGAGATTCAACAGCTGCGAAAGCAGATCACTGAGCTTCTACGGACAAACGTGTCTGCGTTTGCAAACTTGAAATACCAGGACAAGCTGGATCCTCCGTCACCGAAGCAGGTGGCCGCGCTGAAGCAGATGGTTGCCGCAGGTTTCATCGATCAAGTCGCTATTCGGGCGGATCTGACACCAAATCCACCAGAGCAGTTCCGCAAGCCTAAACGGGCCATCGATGTCCCCTACATCCCCTTGATTCCCATCCACACCGGCCAAGAAGTCGAGAGCGATCGTGCAGTTTACATTCATCCCACGTCACCACTCGCACACCGAAGCACGCAGGAGTGCCCAGAGTACATCGTCTACTCATACCTCCAGCGAGCCGCGCAGTCAGGCGCCGACTCGGAGAAACGGCCCAAGACCAGGATGCATGCCCTCACAGACGTGACGGGAGGGCAGCTGGCGGGGCTTGCCAAGGGCACGCCGCTGATCACATACGGCAAGCCGATCAAGGAGCTCAAGACGTCTGCGGGCGCAGATGGTGCGACGGTGAGGGAGTGCTTTGTTGTTCCGTTCTTGAGGGCGGAGAGTACGGGCGGCCAGGGGTGGCCGTTGCCTGCGAAGAAGGTCAAGCAGACAAAGGTTCCTGGTAAGGGATGGGTTGTGGAATAAGACGTTGGGTCGAGTTTGATTTGACCAAGTGTTGAAAAGTGCAGGGTTTCATGTAGACAAGATACCTCATCTCACGGTTTATAGACAATGGTATATATCATGGTGATACTCGAGATACTGTGCATGATGCAGGCTTCTTGCAGTGATAGGAAAATGGGTTACCCGATATGTTATTGGTGGCCAACGTCAACACCCCAACATCATACGACACGCTGTCAAGAGTATGCTTGAAGAACGAATGAAGGTATAGTTCATAGATTCTTTGAAATTTGATCAAACAAGTCTACAACTAGCGTTGTTCAATCATGTCTTGAACTACAACCACTTTATTCTCTAGCGTTGCCCTCGTCGTAGGGACATCATCTGATATATCACCCACTCCAGTAAGATGAACACCATATAGTACGTTTGGTTTCGAGCTTGATGCTGGTAGTGGTAACCAAACAAACTGGGCGTCAAATGACCATCTCATTCGCTGTTGAAGGGTGCACCAAACTCACGCTCTGGGGCAATGCAGAGAAGGGCTCGCTGATTGTTCCTCACAAGCTCCAAGGCATCGTTCGTTCAGGGGGCTCTTCCGTCTGAGGACGGAGGCTATACTATTCACTAATCCTTTGAGAAATCATGGGATCTGATTTGGTACTAGTGAGTAAGGTACTATCAAACTATCTAACTACTGATCTTGGGTATCAAATATACTACTACGGATAGTTAACTGTATAATCACAAATTCCGCTGTCCAAATAACGCCATTTCCTCAACCAACAAACCTCTATCAAGACGCCATAGGTGTGCCAGTGTTGGTCATTTTGCTCTTCTTTCGCTTCGGCTTCGAAACGGTTGCTGACTTAGGCGTCTTGTCCTTGCCATCCTTCTTGTCGTCCACCTTTGTGTTGATTGTTGGTCCGCTGATACTCCCAATGCCCTCTTGCTTCGCGAGCTGTGGCGGAGGAACAACCTTTCGGCCTGTTGAAGAAAGGTGGAATTCTCCCGGGCGGCCGGTAATGGGGTTCTCGTCAATGTACTCGCCGCCGTATCTCATGTGGATCATGAAAGACTCTTGCGCAAGCCGCTCAAGCGAGGTCTCATCATTCGTCTTGGATACTCTTGTCGGTAGGGCAACGGCCTTACTGACTTCCTCAGGCATCGGCGTAGCCGCAGTCGAGGTTAGAGCCTTCGCTTTCGTTGCTGGTTGGTTCGAGGGAAGTTGGTAGACATGACCGAGAGAAGGACGCCATTTCCTGACACTCTCAGCTGATGAGACTGCTTTCGCTATTGCTGAGGACATGGTCATCTACAAGGACGAGGTTAGAGCCGCACACCAAAAGATACCTGGAAGAACTTACAATTCTGGCTGCGAGAATGTCGTTCAATGTCGGCGCCATGTAAATGTTCTCACCCACCACGAAGTAAGAAGCATGCACCGTGATATCATCCGGATCACCTGTATAGGCCGCCTCTCGCCGTGTCTGCTTGCGAATAACCCAGACTCCCGTGCCAGTCCCAGGCGCAGTCTCGGCGGGCTCCTCTGCGACCATGAACTCAAGCCCAGACATGGACTTGAGGCGCGCCTCAAAGGCCTCTCGCGTCTCGATATAGTGAAACATTTGGGGGTTGTTCATGGCCTGACTGAAAATGACGGCGTTGTTCGATGTGCGCTCGAAGAAGGGTGATTCGGCAAAGTAAAAGAGGATGGTGTTGCTGTGCAGGCCGCCCATGTTAGCAAGGGCCATTGGGGAGCGCCATTGGATCTCGTCGAGGGGAGGGTCGTTTGGGTTGGCCATGATGATGGCTTAGACGGCTAATAATTTGCGAGATGTAGTTGATTCTATACCCGGTGCGAGGTATGTAAGAGGAGGCAGTGGTAGTTGAGGTTGACGATGTTTACTGTAGATTTAAAGATTGAACGGAGAAGCTTCCGTGACGTGGGGTTTATTTGGTCCAGGCACCTTCTAGCGCGTGGTACAGGGGTTACAGGGAGCGGCTGTATTCCGCCTCGCGATTCATCCAGTGCCGTCGCTCAGCCTTCAACTCTACCCTTCCAACTCAACATAAGCATCGCTGCAACAACAACACAGCCACCTTGACACTCACAAAATAACACTCAATCTTTTCCGAACTCGAGTCCAATCTTCGTCATGGACCTGCTCTCCAGCATCCGCAAGTCTGGGTCTCGAGGCGGCGTCAACTTCAGCTGGGACGATGTCGCAAGCTCATCCCATCGCGAAAACTACCTTGGCCACAGTCTCAAGGCGCCCGTAGGTCGCTGGCAACAAGGACGCGATCTCAACTGGTACGCAAAAGCCGACGGCGACAGCGACGGCAACAAAACTGGCGAGACGGACGAAGAGCGACGCGAGAGGGAGCGAAAAGAGGAACTTCGAAAAATCAAAGAGGCCGAAGAGGATGCCATTGCGGCTGCTCTAGGCCTTCCACCTCCTGTACGAAATTCTTCTGGCGCGAATGCAGTAGAGGTTGGACAGAACAAGCGACAGGTTGGGCCAGCAAGCGGGCCGCCTGTTGCAGAAGAAGTCCCGGCTGTGACGAAGGAGCGCTCGCGACGACATGAGGACTCTGAACGACGGGAAAGGAGAAGACATCGAAGCCGGAGCCGCAGTCGAGATCGTGATCGTGAACGCCGACATAGAAGACACAGAAGGAGCCGGAGCCGCGACCGTGGTGAGGGCAGAGACGGGCACGAGGACAGGACCAGGGATCGGGAGCGAGACGATCGCAGACATCGCCGCGATGGTGAGCGGAAAGATAATGGCGAGAGGGGTGATCGGCGACGAAAAGATAGAAGCAGGGAACGCCGTCGGTCGAGGTCGAGAGAAGAGCGAAGACGCAGCGTGAGCCCAAAGCCTCGTCATCGAGACCAGGCAAACTGAGCCTTGGGGGGTTTCGACGTAATACATAAATCAAAAGATGATACCCATATCAAAAGCTCAGGCGTGGAATACACGACAAGACCCAGCACATTCATTCACGAGGCCTTCCTTATGGAATCGAGTCAAATGTCATTTTCTCTAGCGAAAGGCCGAGAATTGTATACTTTTAGAGCTGTCTACCTAACTCAACGCCGAAACAACCCATTTTCATTACATTCATGCTGTCGCACGATATTCTTAAGACTGGCTGAGGGGCTCGCCATCCTTGATCTTCTGGAGACCATACTTCTCCAATCGGATGGACTGGATGGCAATAAAGCCAGATGTGTCCATGGGAGAAAAGCCCTCGAGGCTGTCCATAGAAGCATCCTCCTGGGAGTAGAGGCTGCTAGTGTCACTCGATCGGCCAAGGACGTAGGCGTGGCCCTTGTAGACTCGGAGTCGGACCTGACCGCTGACGGACTTTTGAGCAGAGATGATAGACTCCTCGAGCCACTCACGCTCGGGAGAGAAGTACATGCCGTTGTACAAGCAGTGAGACCACTCGGTGGTGACAAACTGATCCCGGAGCTTGCGGACCTTGGAGTCAAGGACAAGGCCCTCGAGATCGAGATGGGCGAGACGAGCAATGGTCAGGCCAGGGGTGTCGTACGCACCACGAGATTTGAGACCGATGAAGCGATTCTCGACACTATTAATCGTGTGAGATTTGTGTTCGCGTATTTGCTAGAGGCAATTATGAAGACTTACATATCAATTCGGCCAACGCCGTGATCATGGCCAATCTTGTTCAGGAGCTTGAATAGCTCAACTGACTCGGTAGCCTCCTGATCGGAGGTGGTCACCTTGACGGGCAGGCCCTTCTCGAAGTGAATAGTAAGGTCGAGTGGCTCGTTGGGAGCCTCGAGAGGGTCCACGGTCTGGGTCCAAAGATCCTTAGGAGGGGTGTGGTCAGGGTCCTCGAGGATACCGGCCTCATACGAGCAGTGGACGAGGTTCTCGTCTTGGCTCCAGGGGGCCTTGGGGGTGGAGGACACGGGAATGTTGTTCTCGGCGGCGAACTTCAGCAGGTCCTGTCGGCCTATAATTCCGCACGTCAGTATATTCAACAAGTCTTCCGTAGATGGGGGAAAAAACTAACCCTGGAATTTGGCGCAGAACTCGGGCAAACGCCAGGGAGCAATGACCTTGATAGAAGGGTTGCATGCCTTGAAGGCGAGCTCGAACCGGACTTGGCTACACGGGAACGTCAGTCAACTAGTCTAATCATTGGAATCATCTCGTGGAGGTCATACTCGTTCTGTTTTACATGTCAGTGACTGTCCAAAACTTGTCGGAAGAGTCGACTTACGCCTTTGCCTGTGCAGCCGTGGCTCAGGAAATCACACTCGTACTTCTCGGCAACTCGGACCTGAGCTCGAGCAATGACGGGGCGGGCCAGGGCGGTTCCGAGGAGGTATCGATCCTCGTAGATGGCATTGCACTGAATAGCGCGGAAGACGATCTTATCGACGAATTCTTTCTGGAGGTTCTCGATGACCATGCGCTCGGCACCGAGGGCGAGGGCCTTTTTCTCGACTTCGGCAAAGTCTTCGACCTGGCCTACATCGGCGAGGAAACACTAAATGACGTCAGGCAATTGGAAGACGATTGAGAGCGCCGAGTCACATACGACAACCTGGTAACCCTCAAGGATCAACCATTTCAGAATTGTGGAGGTATCGAGGCCTAAGGGTCATTCCGTTAGCTCCAGGCGGAATTGGTGTCGACGTCTCAAAGTCCACTGAGAAAATGTTGAGTTCGGAAAATCGTTGAATAGCATACCTCCAGAGTAGGCACTGGAAGTCAAGTCAGTAATTGTAGATGGCCAATGCGTCGCAATACTTGAAGGGGACTTCTTACAGACAGACACGGCCTTTTGACATGGTGAAGGGTGTTGGATGTGAATGGGTGAGCTTGAAGTGGTTATCGAAGGGTGAATGAGGAGTCAAGAATGGAGACGGAATATAAACAAGAGGGGAAAGTCCTTTATATTCTGAGATAAGATAGAGTTGACTCATAATAGCTCGCGGGTACCGACAGACAACAAAAAAGCAGAAGCCGGCATTTGCTAGTCTCAATTGGCAGTGATTCACTGGTCTCCGACTCCGGGGCAGTCTTGGAGCAGCCAAATTTTCATGCCTACATATTACTCCGTACTCCGTACATATAACTATTAACTACTACCAAGCATGTATGCCTTTTCTATAATAGTTAAGTGATAATCAATTATCACAAGGGAAATTAGCTGCCATGGTCCTGGTCTCCTAAAGAGCCTTCAACTTGACTGAAAACTCGAGGGAGTAAAAAACAAAAACTTGCCGCATAACTAACAATTCCCGTCGTGCAAAGTCGGAGTTCAGAATAGGCCCCAGCGGCTCAGCATCCGCCATGGAGCTCCACTTCTCTTAGCTCAACAGGGGCACACAAAGGTGGCTCAGCGTCCAATAACCACTACCTACCTAGGTACGTACAGCACTTTTTAGAGGCGAGGCTGCCGCGAATGCCACTAAATCTCCCCCAGAGCGATAACGATAAGGTGACGCTTCAAGGTTCCTGATTGGCTGCTCAGTCTCGGACAGCGTCACTCTAGGGGACCTCCTGTCTTTACCCACCTCAGCCTTGAGGACTCGAAGTGTCTCGACCACCAGTCGAGGTCATCTGCACTCGTCAACATCATCGTGACTTTGCCACAGTATGCGAATCTGATTCGAGCTTTTAGTACTTCTACCGCCATCTTATACACCCCACACGGAGCTTTTGGCCGAGTTTACCACTTTCACAAGCCGTCTTGCGTACGTAGTTCTTTGCCTGCCTTGAATCAAAACATAACGTTATCTTACTTATTCCCCATAAGGCTGACAGCTCTCAGGATAGGCTTTTGGCCACTTACTCTCTGCCTGCATAATCAACCTGCCACCCTTTTTTTTCTATCTTCCTATTCCCCTCTCGATAATGTGCTCTTGATCCCTCCATAAAACGATATGAAACAAGTCCAATAATGGACTACTCAAGACTACGAGCCGCCGCCCTGCGCGATGGCGAAGACGAAGAAGCTGTCACTGTCGACACCCGAGCCTTGATCGACAAGGTGCTTGCGAGATACTCTGGAGAGTGGACAACATTGCGAGAGCTCATCCAAAACGCTGCCGATGCCCAAGCAAAGACCGTCAGTGTCAAGTGGGAGACGCTCCCGTCAACACAGGTGCCGCTGCCAAGCACATCGAACCGATCCGACATATTAAAACATGTTCTATCAAATCATACCCTTCGCAGACTCGTTGTACGAAACGATGGACAGCCTTTTACCAAGACCGACTGGGGTAGACTAAAGCGCATCGCCGAGGGCAACCCAGATGAGACCAAGATCGGTGCTTTTGGTGTTGGCTTCTACAGTGTCTTTGCAGATTGTGAGGAGCCATTCGTCAGCTCAGGGAACGAAGCAATGGCGTTTTACTGGAAAGGAAACGCCCTATTCACGAAAAAGTCGCAACTACCAGCAGACCAGTCGACGCACCACACGGCCTTTGTTTTGGACTACAGGAACACTACGACACCGCTACCGAACCTCCTATCTGTCAGCCAGTTTCTAGCAACGAGCTTGACTTTTGTAGCCTTAGAGGAGATTGAGTTCTGGATCGACGACTACCAAATCTTATCTCTGAAGAAAAAGTCTTCCCCTAGTGTGGACCTGCCATTACCTCGGGATCTGGAGGCGAGAACAAAGGACGGACTCATGAAAGTCACAAGCGTTGACCGCACAAGCACGCAGATCGATGCGTCTTACATGGCTGCTATAGGTTGGAAACCACAGGCGACGACGTCAACCACAAAATCGACCGACTCGTACAGTGCCACAGAAGCGCCTTCGCTAAGATCATTCTTCGCAAGACTCACGTCGACCGCATCACAAGCTGGCATCAGGTCAAAGGCACAGCATGAGGAGAACGCAGCTCAAGTCACAATCTCCGAGGATGTTACCAAGCTTTCTTCCTCAACCATCTTCCTCAGGGCGACGTCTGCAAATATTCGGACCAGTGTAGCAGCTTCTTTCGCGTCAGAACTCGAGCGAGCTACCAAGAAACCGCCACCAAAGACCACCAAGATTGCTATCTTGACCTCGTCCTACGATGAGGCCCAAGCTTCGCAAGACACTGCATCTCCAGGGGCTCTTGGAAAGGCCACAGATGTCTTTGCCTCCGTACTCCCAAGTAAGAAGCCGGGTGGACGCATCTTCATCGGTTTTCCCACCATGCAAACTACCGGAGCTGGACTTCATATTTCAGCACCATCGGTTATTCCCACAGTGGAGAGAGAAGCCATCGACTTGAACGCTCGTTGGGTGAGGACGTGGAACATTGAGATATTGCGAGCTGCAGGAATCATTACGCGGCTGGCATTCGCAAACGAAATGAGTGACCTCAAGAGTCGAATGAAACACATAATGGATAAGGAGGGCAAATTTTCGGCGGCCATCGTTGCCAAATACATGCCAGAGGCTCTCCATATTCTCAAAACATTTACTTTCGGTGATTCCACCCCTAGCGGACAAGTTGGTCAAATCATTGAAGAAGCCTTTTGGATCTGCTTCAAGAAGGCATCGATCGAGACTTATTCAAGCCGAGGTGTGCTGCAGACCACGGATATCCGCCTCGCCTCTGACGAGATGAATAAGTTTGTTAACAGCATTCCCGTGGTCCTTCAGGAGATGAAGGACGTTCCATTTATTAAGAAGCTCATCGACTTTGGCCTTATTTCTCACATTACCGTCACAGACGTGAAGAGGGAGCTGGAAACCAAAGCAATGAATAAAATCCAGCTGATTAACTTCATCAGTTGGGCGGGTAAGAAGAGTCTAAGTGGTGAGCTCGATCCAGGCAGTCGATCAGCCCTCCTTGAAGTCGCTGTCGGTACAATGAGCGATGATGGAGAACAGGGCGAAATCATTGCTCTCGGGAGCATCAAGAACCATCTCATCACCAACAAGATACCGCCACATTTGCCCATTCCGCCAACCACGATTCCTCATGTGCTTACATCCAATTCGCACATGTCAGAGTTACAAGCTCTAGGTTGGGAGCCGTTAGATGTTCTGCCTTGGCTGAGGTTTCTTCTAGAGACTAGTGCTGCTAGATCCGAAGACGAGAGCCTCACCAGATCGCCAACATTTGCGATCCAGGTACTGACGGTATTGTCCAAGAATTGGGACAACTCCAACCCGACTGCAAGAGCTACCATAGCATCTCTTCTTCAGGCGAATGCGGTGTTACCCACGAAACAAGGGATGAAGAAGCCCGCGGAGTCTTTCTTCCCCACTGTTAAGCTTTTCGATGATCTCCCCGTTATCCAAGGTTGCGAAAAGATCAAAGAGAAGTTCCTGGTGGCGATTGGTGTTCGAAAAACCGTCGATTTGGAGACTATATTTTCCAGGTTGCTCAATGCTTCAAATGAGACCGGACAACAGAAGTGGAGTCACGTTGAGCTCGTCAAGTATTTGGCTTCAGTCCGGGCAGATATTCCAGGTGAAGACCTTAGGAAACTTGAACAGACACGCTTCTGCCCTGCCGAGGCTGGGCCCAAGGGTATGGAGTCTACCAAGGGATCAGAGACTCTTTACAAGGTATCAGAGCTTTTTGAGCCAAAGGATTCCCTTCGTGCTTTGCGACTACCTATTCTGCAATGGCCAGGACCACCCGGTAGCTATCGACCAGGCAGCCATGAGGCTAGATTCCTTAGCTCCTTAGGTCTTCGGCCTCATCCTTCGGTTCCGGAGCTTGTCGAGATGATGTCAGGCAAGGATGAAGCACTTCGAGTGTCTTCCATGACCTATTTCCTTGCTAACCACCAGATCAACGGATACGGGTCTTTCTTCCTTGGGGACAGCTCGAAAGCGATTATGCCTCTAGAGGGAAGCAGCCGTCTAGTCCCGCCTTCGCAATGTTTCTATAATTCACGGGCGTCCGTCCTTGGTTTTAATATTCTTAGGAGAGATCTTCACGATCACGCCATCGTAAGTCTAATCCCAGGTTTAGAGAAAACACGACTAACTGTGATAGAAATTTGGAGTGCCCAGAGATCCGCCAATGGTGGACTGTGTGAACCGCCTCCTGGCCTCACCTCCTGAGGATTGCCGAAAGGCCGTCGTTCTATTCAGTTATTTCGCGTCTCGGATCACAGAGCTGGGTCAGAACAACCAGGCCAAGTTACGAAACGCTCTCATCGTCCCGATAACTCGAACCAGTCGATCAAATGAGAAGCCGGTGTCCTCTACATCTTATGTCAGCCCCTCTCGTGTCTACCTTGGGACGTCTTCCACGTACGGAGACATCTTCGATTTCGTTGACTTTGGCCCCGAGGCAAACGCATTCCTATTCCAGTGCGGCGCCAAGAGTGAGCCGACGAAGCTGGAGGTAGCAAACATGGCCTGCAGTGAGCCGGCTCGCCTTCTTGGTGTATTGCAGAGCTCAGAGAAGTACCTTGATCTTCTCAAGTCTCTGGCAGAAGCTTCTTCTATGCTCCATCGAGATAAAGAACTTTGGAGGAAGATGCGCGCAGCTCCTTTCCTTCTAGCCTACAAGGAGCTGGCTCCTCCCAAAGGAAAATCGGACGATTTAGAAGAAGAGGATGAGCCTATTAGGCAATATCAACTAGCATCGGCCAGTCAAATCGTGGTTCTTGATGATATCATCAGCTATCGACTCTTCAAAGACCGGCTTATTTGCGCGCCAGAGGAGGATGCGCTGGAGGTTTTTTATCTTTCTCTTGGAGCCCAGAAGCTAAGCAGCATTGTTCAAGAGGATATTAAGATTGGCCCACACAGCGACAGGCAGAAGTCTGCCATGAGTCTTCGCAAACATGTCATTGAGCGGTCAAAGATATTCTTGTTCGAGTACGCGAATTACCGACGCGACATTATCAAGCATGACGCAAAATGGTTGGACAAGAATCTCAGTGTCGAGATCGTTCGGTCGGTTGCGTTGAAACGGACTCTCAAGGGTCAGTACCAAACTCATACGGAAAAGCGTTCAGCTGCAAGCAATAAGACCAGCAACGGTTGGGTACTTTATATTGCCGATGAATCGAAGCCGGACATGTATCAGATTGGGCAAGCCATCTGTCAAATGCTCCTAAACCGGCCAAACCAGCAAGCATACCTCTTTTTTGAGCCATTCCTCACCTTAGATCTCTACGGTTTGAGGGCTCGCGGATACAACGTTGACCGAATCCTCCGAGCCAAGGCCGCCGAGGCAAGAATCGCTGAGGAAGAAAGGAGAAAGGCATTGGAAGAGGAACAGCGCATGATTCAGGAGAGAGAGCAGCAGTGGGGCTCTAAGGAAACAGAAGCCAAGGCTATCGAAGCTACGCGCGAAGCTGCGAGAGTGCCCGAGCCCTTGGGGCCATCTATGCCAGGTGCTTGGGACTCACCAGAGGAGAAAAAGCCTGTTGAGAACCAGCAAGCCAGGAGGAACAAGGGGCTGTTTTCCAATCTCAGTCGTCGACTTGGATTCGAAAGCCCTGAGCAGCACGAAGACGACTCTCGTCAGCATTTGAACAAGTTCTTGGACAAGCCCAAGGAAGGGGAACCTTCTGGCGGAAGCACAGGTGGAAGCGCACCAGATACGGGCAAACAACTGCAGAACGACGAGGGGAAAGTAACGAACCCTGCTGTGGTTCAGCAGAACCTGCTCAATGCCGTCAAGTCGACTCGAGCATATGGATCCAATAGCGTGTTTTCCGAGCCTCAGGTCAACGAGGTCAAAGAGCAGGCCACATACTGTGACAAGAAGCCTGCGCAGAACATCACGTTCATGGCAGAAACAGCCAATGGCATGAAGATTTTTGTATCAAAAGATCTCAAAGACCCCTCGGGCTTCTTAACGACGCACATTAACAGCATCAACGTCTTTTCCAGCCTGCTGACCGAGGTCGGCAACGTCTACTCCATGTCTCCTAAGGTTCTTCACATCTTTTACGACGAGACAGGCGGAACGATTGCGTTCAATACAGGAGGCAGTATCTTTTGCAACTTTCGGTTCTTCCTGCAGCTGCACGCGGCGCAGATTGAGACCAAGACTGGGCAGGCAAAGGCAGAGGTGGCGACATGGTGGTGGGTAGTTTTGGCGCATGAGCTGGCGCACAATCTTGTGTCTGTTCACAACTCTGACCACAGTTATTACACGTAAGTTTCGCTCTACTCGACTGGTGTGTTTGAAGATATACTAACAGTAGCAAGCGAGTCTTTCATTCAGCAGTACTTTCCCAAGATGATCATGAAGACGATGCAGTGGACGGCCCCTAGAGAGGCAGAGCCGTCTCGAAGGTATCTGGAGTCTAGGCCAGAGGCGATAGGGACGACGAGTCAGCCGCCGTCAGTGGCTCCTCCGCCTTATCCGGGTCTGGAGAGAAGTTTACTGGATTGAGTGGTCTTTATGGCATAGCGGGGAGTTTTCGCATCGTCGGGTTTTGGGTTATTGCGTTGTGTTTGATGTCATGACGCTGCTGTAGTGGCAGTCGAGAATATGTCTAGAGTGTAGACTTATTGTAGAGAATAAATACAATAGAGTGCTTGTTTGTTATATAAAGGGTCGTTGAGAGAATCTTTAATTCCGAAATCACGGGTTTGGTTATTCCATTACTTTAATATTGCCAGAGGGTCATGTCCCTCATGATTGTAGGAAAGAGCTTGAGCAAATAAGCCGCTCAAACTCCAAAATCCATACAAGTGAACCGGAAAACCTCACGTTCTAAGTTCAATTTAAATCAAAGCCTCAAGCTTGAAAAGGTTAAGAATTCTGAATTCCATATTTTATCGAGGAGGTCGACAGATGCAGGGTAGTCAGCCAGCTATGCGTTGTTCACGTGATCACCATCGTGACCAATCAACTCGGCTGCAATTGAGCTTGAACCCGACCGATCTTCAAGATCACGACCTCACCTCCCGACAGAGCCGCAACGCACGTAACCCTCACGACCGAGTGTCCGGACCAGAAAACAGCTTCCCACCCTACGTTCGACTACCCGACGGTCAATTGCCCAACATGGTGCACCGCATCGCCTTCTGGAGCGTCTTCGGTACGTGCCCTTATGCGCAAATATGCCCACTACAGCCCATCGAACACGAGTTGTAAGACAGGAGGAAGAGCCGGCTAACGGAGAATGCAGGCGTCGCTGTGCGCTTCTGGCAGGTTGGCATCGAGATGCGTCCTTTCTTCAACAAGTCCTCCCTCTGGGTGTACCCCGTGTACGCGGCCGGCGGCGCCAGCTTTGGATACTGGCTGCAGGGCGTCGACGACCGACAAACGGCGACACTCTCTGACCGCAAGGCGATCCTCCTCGAGAAGCGGGCGCGCAAGGCGCAGCGAGACGCGGAGAATGCTACCGAGGCTTGAGTGGACGAGATTGAAGGGAAAATGAATCAGCAGTAGGGAAGATAAAGGGTTGATCCTCGGCCGGATGGTCTGTTAAAGATGGAGGACCTTTGTACATTTGTGATGTTGGGAATAGAGCGTCGAAATGGGACGTTGGGATTGAAACATATTCAGGTCTTTGGTTGAAGGTGTGATGATGTGACATTGCTTGGACCGAACCACCTTTTGAACAGTCGGACTTGATTTTCCCCCAATTACCGAAATTATAACTACAGACAGCACAGCTCGGAAGTCACAAATATAGTAAGGTGAATCTGTAAGTAGGACTCAATCTATGGTCATTGAAACCACTAATTCCAGATATCAAGACGCCGCATCATCTATCAGGTTCAAATCCATTTTACTCATTTCAAAAATCTACAACTCCTCTAACTTCCTTAGAATGGCTGGCACAGACGTCGCAGATGAGTTACCCAGTTCCGTCACCACCACCGAAATGTACTTGTCGCGCGTAGTGTCAAACAGTAACCGGAAGCCGACATCCGTGGACCGCTCAGGGTCAATCTCGTTGTAGGTCAGCGAGTCGATGGACACGCGCTCGGTAAAGTTGATGGTCTCGCAAAGAGCGATGACTCGGACGCCCAGGTCTGTGGCCGCAGTAGCGATATCGCACGAACCTGCACGGGCGTACATGGCACCGTTGCTGAAGATGGCCTCTGCGGCGAGAAGGACCTGGGTCGTCTCGGAGAGGTGTGTTCGCAGGGCACCGAGGTCAGATGAGTAGGCGACCTGGATACCAGCAGCGGCGAGTTTCTTTGCGAGCTCGATACCGACGCGCTCATACGGGTCATCGACGAGGATGACGCGGAAGTTCTTCTTTTGCGCGCGGGCCTGGAGAAGAGTACGCTCGACAAGATTGTGGTGGGCAAAGGTGAGGATGACATCGTCGTCGGCGATCATATCGGCGGCGGTGTTGACAATGACAAAGTCTGCAAGGGTGATGCGCTCGCGGATGAAGTTGTCGATGGACTCGGACAGGAGCTTCTTGGCGTCCGAGTCGGGCAGGTCAATGTCGACCTTGCTGATCTGGAGCTTGAGCCAGCGGATGGCGTTTCCCATGGAGAAGCACATGGGGCGGCATGCTGTGAGGTACTCGATCTGGGGATTGAGGACGTGCGAGGTGAAGTGGCGGGAGAAGGTTGTGCCGTGGGGAGTTGTGTAGGACTCGATGACCTGCGATAGTCAGAACAAAGCAAGAATACTAGAGAGAGAGAGAGGAACAAGTACCTTTTTGAAGGCTAGCAGAGTCGCCTCGAGTCGAGTGATGCTATCGCTGATGGCAAAGGCGCTCATGTGCTCGCCGAGAACCAGCACAGCAGGGTTGACGTCTTTGTCGGCGTGCGTCATGTCTATCCGTCTCGCCATGGAGAGATGGCTAAAGCAGTCTGGTATCGAGGGCTTATTGTCCTTGGCCACAGCCGTCGTCGCAACTGGTCGTAGCGGGAGTTTTGCACCTCCATACTGCCCATCCTGCTTCGGCTTTGCCTTGGCTCCTTTGCTGTCGCCGGATGAGACCTGCTGACCTCCTTGCGCAGGACCTGGCGCAGGTTGTGCAGCCTTGGCTTGTGCTCTCCTTGCCGCCTTTTCTGCCTTGGCCTTCTTCTTCAGCTCAGCGCCGGATAGCTTCTTCTCGCCGGCGGGGGCTGACTGTTGGTCCTTGGACTGGCCCTCGTTCTGCTGGTCCTTCTTGTCCTTCTTCTCGATCACCTCCGGCGCGGGGGCCGGTTCGCCTGTTTCGGTGGCCATGGAGGGGTATGCGAGCGCTCAAGGCTAGTAAATGTGGGCGGTTGATTCGAGGTTGTCAAACTTGACGGAGAAATGAGCGCTGTGCGCTTCGAGTCGAGGGATCAGAGTTTCCAGAGAGGCTTAATTCGTGTTTCGTATGGGGTTGCTTCAAATATATCAATCGAGAATGGCCGTTTGCCACGTGAATTTTGCTTGTTTGTGGTGTACTTTGCAACGTGAGTCGTCGAACTGGAGCCTTTGAGTCACTCGAAAATAATGATTTTGGACCAGGATCCGGAGAAATGCCCCGCGCTAATAAGGTTGACAAAGACGTGGGTAGCAGAGCCTCACTTGGCGGCCAAACTCCAGGTCATCTTGGCCACAGGAAAGACGACGAGGTATCAGGTAATTATTCGTATTTATATCATCCACAGGTTTATTATCATAAGGGTTTCAGGTATTGGCCTTTGGTTGCACAGCATCGTGCCATGTCAGGAGAAAATAATGTGTCAAAACAACATTCGTATATCTTATCGCCCTGGTCAATCTGGACAATGGAAATAAATTCCAAACACTAATGCGAATCATCATGAACGGAGTTGTGATGCAAAAATTTCGGTTCTGCATCAATCGAACAGTCACCATCCATCCCTGTGTCATTGTCAGGTTCAAATCATGAGCATCATGGGCTGCTTAAAGCTAGAAACATCGAACATATATTCCACGTTACGACCACATCGAGTAGCACACCAACGCCGCCTCGTCGCGAAACGCGCCAGGCACGGGATGCCAGCTGCTTCCTTCTTCATGACGGTCCTTCAAGGACCGCGCACAATGAAAGAAAAGATCTCTCTAAAGAAAGAAGAGTTCCAAAAATTCCCTCACCAGGCGAACCCGATGAGGAGCGGTCAGTGTATAGTTTTCAACTAGCAAAATTCCTCTCTCAGCTTATCGCTTCACGGAGAAGGAAAACGCCCTTGCACTTGGATGGAGAAGAAAGGAAGAAAAGAAAGCTGAAAGGGAGGGAGGGAGGACGGAGTTTTATACCTGGGCCGGATCACTCGAGCTCGGGCCACATACACAGATTACCTAAGGCATCAAGGCAGCGATGCGTGTGAGTTGATTGGAGCCTGCAGCTTCTTTCCAGGCACCGCCGGAGTCAGCCTTTTCAGCCGCAGCAGGCAGGCACAGGCACGTAGGTGGAGGAAGGCTGCCTAGTTGATAGTTTATAACGTTAGATTCTACATTGACTTAGGTAAGGAATTCTATAGTTTGGAGTAATTTTCGAAGGGGAAGTATCAATGATGATATCCAGAATGAGTCTTGCTATATTCTATTATTTATTCTGTGGTGTCACAGCTACTGAATCCTGCCTGATCGTCCATTGTTATATCCACTGCGCAATAAGGAAACAGAAGGTGCTGCACACACGACCAGGCGTGAGCCACTCACTGAGCCACGCAGAACAGCCAGTACCTGACAACATAGAATCACAACCACAGGAGTAAATCTTCACTTGCATATTATTTGCCATCGGAAAAAGAATTGAAGCATGAGAACACGTACTACGCAGAAAGCCTTGCACTTGCTTTACCTCAACAACAAACACAGCATGCACCTGGCTAAGATGAGTCTTGCTATTGCTCACAGACCTGTGTCACCAGCCACGGGACGGTCGATCGCTGCGATACCGCTATCGCACATCCAGCCCCCAGCCAAAACCCTTGCCTGCAAGCTATAGCCTCATCGCCACCACAGGAAGACGAGAATCAAGCGCCATGAAGAAATTCACTCGCGCCTACTCGTCAGCGACGACGACCCTTGGCGCAAGTCCCGTACCTGCCGCCAAGGTCAAGTACGTTCCCACCACGGGGACCTACCCCAAGGGTTTCGTCGCCTCGGGCATCTTTGTCGGAGTGAAGCCCGGCAACACCAGCAAGCCCGATCTCGCTATCATCACCTCAGACCGTCCTTGCGCTGCTGCTGGCGTCTTTACAAAGAACAAGTTCCAGGCTGCGCCCGTCACTTTCAGCCGAAAGCTGCTCCAGCAGAGGAAGAATGCTGGCCTGCGCAGCGTCGTGATCAACTCGGGCAACGCCAATGCCGTCACCGGCACCGGAGGTCTTGAGGATGCTACCAACATGGCCCGCACCACGGACCAGAGGGTTGGTGATGAGGACTCAACGCTCGTCATGAGCACTGGTGTCATCGGACAGAGGTTTGTTCATCTCAATTGAGCCCAATTGACGCTTATATGGCTCATGACTGATTCCATCTCAGGCTCCCTATTCAAAAGATCGTTGACCACATCCCTGTGGCATACCACAAGGCTGGCGAATCTCACAGCCACTGGCTCGGCTGTGCCAAGGCTATCTGCACCACCGACACCTTTCCCAAGCTCATGTCTCGGACCTTTGAGCTGCCTTCTTCACCTGGCGTCGAGTACCGCATCGCTGGTATGACCAAAGGTGCGGGCATGATTGCTCCCAACATGGCTACTCTCCTCACCGTCCTGGCTACCGATGCTCCTATTTCCCCTGCTGTTATGCCTAACGTTCTCCGACACGCCGTGGACCGCTCATTCAACGCCATTACTATTGACGGAGATAGCTCCACCAACGATACCGTCGCTCTGCTGGCTAACGGTGCTGCTGGTGGCAAGGAAGTCACCTCTGAGCAGTCTGCGGACTACGAGACTTTCAAGGGTCTTCTCACCGAGTTCTCTGCCGACCTTGCTAAGTACATCGTCCGAGACGGTGAGGGTGCCACCAAGTTTGTCACCATCCGTGTTGTCGACAGCGCCTCTGAGGAGGCTGCCCGCCAGGTCGCCCGCTCCATCGCTACTTCGCCTCTTGTCAAGACTGCACTTTATGGAAAGGACGCTAACTGGGGCCGCATCCTGTGTGCCGCCGGTTATGCTTTGATCTCTCCTCCTGGTCAACCCATCAACGAGGTGCCCGAGATCGCTCCTGAGCAGACCAGCGTCTCCTTCATCCCCACTGACGGCTCAGCGGAGCTGAAGCTTCTGGTGAACGGCGAGCCTGAGCAGGTGAACGAAGAGCGGGCGGGTGAGATCCTGGCCATGGAGGATCTGGAGATTGTGGTCCGGCTAGGCACCGGCGACAAGTCGGCTGTGCACTGGACTTGTGATTTCAGCCACGACTACGTGACTATTAATGGTGACTACCGAACCTAGAGCGATAATGATGGGTCAAGTAGATTCAGTTTCAATAATGATGTACAGTTATTGACATGTAACTCATCGGAATCTTGTCGTAATTTTTACTATTCGTATGTGCTTCTCGAGATATGCATACCTAAAGCACCAGGTGTTTTCTCAACCTTGAAACACCAGTCTAAATCTAACCAAAATTCAACACTCACCCTGAACTCCAAATCCATATCGTTCTTTTACGCAGTCAAGGTACCCTTTGTGCTGGGCACCTCGCCCTCCTTACCGGGTATCCTCGTCGTTGCAGCCTTGATAGCCAGCGCCAGGGCCTTGAAGGCGCTCTCGGCGCGGTGGTGGTCATTTTCGCCGTGGAGGCAGTGAACGTGGAGGGTGACGCGGGCGCCCTGAGCAAAACTCTGCATGCAGTGAGGCACCATCTCGGTGCTCAGCTGGCCGAGGAACTCGCGGCGCAGGCCGAGGTCGACGACGCTGTAGGGGCGGTTGGAGAGGTCGATGACGGCGCGGGAGAGGGCCTCGTCGAGGGGAGCGTAGGCATAGCCGAAACGGGCGAGGCCGGTGGGAGTTCCGAGGGCTTTGGCAAAGGCATAGCCTAGGGCAATACAGACATCTTCGGCGGTGTGGTGGTCGTCAACTGCGAGATGTCAGTCATCAGTCATTGATCTTGAGTAGGTAACGGGTGCACTAACTGTGAAGGTCACCCTTGCAGTTGATGGCAAGACTCCAGCCAGAATGCTTGGCCAGAGCATGGAGCATGTGGTCGAGGAATCCAATGCCCGTGTTGAGGGCGATCTTCTGCGACTTGCTAGCCTCGGAGGCGTGGCTATCGCCCTCGTTGAGGATGCGGGAGTCGGTGTCTGGCGGAAAGTCGCCTCCGTCAAGGTTGAGAGCGAGCTGAATCTTGGTCTCGTTGGTGTCACGGGCAAGGGCAGCCCAGCGTGCAGGATGAGAAGAGGCCATTTTGAGGGTTAATTTAAGTCGTAGACGGAGTTATTGAGAGGATGATGTCGATTGGGATGGAAAAGTTGACGGCTCCTGTATCGGCGATTGCCAAATTGACGACCAGTGATAGGCTGCGCAAATAATCCCCCGCTAAATTTTTCCCGTAGCGAGTAAACAGCGGGGTTGAACCATTGAAGCCTCTGGAAGCTACCCCGCTAGTTGCTGTAAGCACACCCGCTGTGGCCCTTAACGCGCTCATGGTCGCGTGTTATTTAACGTTAGTTGACGGCTTGAGCTTGCTTGTGTTGATTGACGATAAATCTCCCAACAACGACCCAGCCTTGATTGCGACCACCTACCAGACGATCCGATAAACCAAAACACATTATCTGACCGATGAGTTGGAGGATATAATAGATATGGAAAAGTTTCTGAGGGAATGGCGGCAGGATGCCCTCAATAAGGCGCAGTACGAGTCGGCCATCTTTATCGGCGACAAGCTGCTTGCATTAACCAGTCCGTTGCTTTGTCTATTCTTCCCTGAGAACAAGATATACTAACAAGACTCCCGTATAGACGACGACCAAGACGCCTTTTGGCTCGCCCAAGTGCACTTTGCGACAGGAAACTACACGCGCGCCCAGGCGTTCCTCTCCAGCCAGGACCTCATCGCTCGAAATCCATCATGTCGCTACCTCGCTGGTCACTGCCTCATCAAGCAATCCCGCTTCGACGAAGCCCTCGGCGTACTTGGTGACCGAAACCCGACGCACCTCATTCACGATGGAAGCAATAAGCGCAAGACACAGCCGCGTCATGGCCGTCGTCGCGATGATGTGGCGGACGAGGAGGCTGCCAACCGGAGGTACGAGGCCGCCATGTGTTTTCTACGCGGTATCTGCTACGCGAAACAGAATGCATTCGATCGGGCAAAGGAGTGTTATAAGGATGCGGTACGAATCGATGTCCAGTGCTTTGAGGCCTTTCAGCAGCTCATGAGCAACTCACTGTTGTCGCCGGACGAGGAGTGGCAGTTCCTTGAATGCCTCGACTTTGACTCGATTCGCGTCCCGGGAGATGTGTCTTCATCTCAAGAAGCTGCCGACTTTACCAAGATGCTTTATACCACACGGCTGTCTAAATACCGCAATCCTGCGGCCTTTGAAACGGCTTACGACTCCCTCTCGACACACTATCACCTAGCGTCGAATCCCGATCTACAACTTGCGCGGGCAGACCTCCTTTACACACAGTGTCGCTACCGAGATGCGCTGAATATCACCAACGCGATCTTGCAGGAGGACAAGTACAACTTCAGCGTCTACCCGGTCCATCTCGCCTGTCTCTTTGAGCTCAAGGAGAAGAACCTCTTGTTCCTCATAGCCCACGATCTGGCAGATAGCCATCCTGAAGAGCCATGCTCATGGCTCGCAGTTGGGATCTACTACTTTTCCATCGACAAAATCCCCGAGGCGCGACGTTACTTTAGCAAAGCAAGCATGATGGACGCCCACTTTGGGCCGGCGTGGATAGGGTTCGCGCACACGTTTGCAGCAGAGGGCGAGCATGACCAGGCGATATCGGCCTACTCGACAGCAGCAAGACTGTTTATGGGGACGCATCTGCCGCAGGTGTTTTTGGGAATGCAGAACCATGCGCTCAACAATATGACGTTGGCAGAGGAGTTTCTCAAGACGGCGTATGGACTGTGCAAGACGGATCCATTGCTGTTGAACGAGATGGGTATTGTCAAGTATCACCAGGACAAGCCCAAGGAAGCGGCGCAGTATTTTACCGCAGCCCTCAAGATTGCAGATGATATGGACAGTGAGCCTTCTGCGTGGTTAGCAGCACGGACGAACCTAGGACATGCATTCCGACGACTGAGGCACTTTAACCGAGCCATCGCCGAGTTTGACGAGGTGTTGAGACAGGGCGGGAAAGATGCGGCCATCTTCAGCGCGAAAGGGCTCATTCTCATGGAGCAGAACAAGCCCGAGGAAGCGGTGACGGTGCTGCACGAGGCGTTGGCGATCAGCCCGCAGGACAGCATCGCGACCGAGCTGCTTAACAAGGCGCTGGAGGAGACGGCGTTGCTGGACGGTGCGGCAGAGTCTGAGGCCGAAGATCTCGCAGAGTTTGAGCATACACTTGGCCAGCGCAAGGTTGAGGCTTCAGTAAAGGTAAACGGGCGCAGGGCGGCTGGACGAGGGATGATGGAGAAGGGCAAGGGGAGGGTGAGGAGATCAAGACGGATGACGGTGTTGGAGGATGAGGATGATGAAGCTGGAAAGGGGGACAGCATGATGGATATGAGCGATGATGAGTAATGATGCTGGTTGATTGCAGGAAGCATGCATATTGGGATGGGATCGTCATTAGGATAGGTTAGGCGTTGGGCTGGGAATTCATGGGACTCATGTTGTACTACGGTAAAAAAGTAGATGTGAGCAGTGTAATCAAAAATCAAGCATGTATGATTATGAGTAATCAGATGGAGGTCGGGATAACTTTGGTGATGGGAATCTTTGGTGTTTTGGAGTCGAGCCCCACCTCGCACCCTCGCATTCGCGTCTCGGCCGCAATCAAGCTCGAGTGGGGAAAAGACGGCGTTGTCTATCAACCCGGGGCCGTCGAGGGCCAATTGGAATGTGCTTATTCAACAGGCCTCGAAGTGAAGTATCCCGATGAAGTGCTAGGGCAGGGATGGCTTGAATGATATGACGCGGGCTGGATTATGGTTGCTGAGGTTATAAAGACGAGGAGATGCTGGCTTATGCTCGGTATTAAGACAGTAAGTTGTCACACTCTGTTGACTACATTCCATCTACGTACATACATCATTATACCAACACCATGTCTCGCTTCTTCCCCCACGCGCCCTACGCAGAGGATCAGCGCCTCTCGCGCACGATCCTCACAACGCACGTGATAGCGCGGTCAATCACGCTCAACACCATCATCGCGGGGGCCATCACGGCGACCCGGCAGCTGGTCCCCGCGTTCCGGCCCAAGACGCCCGGCGCGCTGTCGTTCGTGCCGCGGCTGGTCCGCTCCGCGTCGACGGGCACGGCGCTGGCCCTCGGCCTCGGCACGCTCATGACGCTCGGCCGCATGCGGGGCCGCGAGGAGATCGAGTGGCAGGACCGTAGCTGGAGGCTGCTGGAGAACCCGGGGCAGGTTGAGACCGACGACTGGACTGCCGTGGGCGCTGCCGTTGGGGCCGTGATGGGGGCGAGGATGGGGAGTGCTGTGGGATTGGGC
>JADDON010000208.1:0-95743 GCA_017140175.1 Fusarium staphyleae
CCCCTCAACAGCAACAAAGCCTCTTGGGCTAACTCAGGCAGTTATTCTGCAGCGCGTCCTGTCGGCGTCCGTGACAGTGGATAAGGAGCTCATATCGTCCATCGGTAAAGGTGTCCTCGCTTTCGCAGCCGTGGCTCCCGGGGACACGGAGAAGGAGGCCGACTTGATGGCGGCAAAGGTGCTCAGGATGAAACTCTGGGACGACGAGGAGGGCGGCAAGGTAGGACATCTGATAACGTTACTTGTTGGGTATATACGGTTCATGATCTGATCACTTGGTGGCAGTGGAAGAAGTGCGTCGGCGATATCGAGGGCGAGGTCCTGTGCGGTAGGCTATCCCCAGCCGCTTGACGGAAGCTTGGCTAATATTGAACACAGTGTCGCAGTTTACCCTGCTGGCCAGCACAAAGAAGGGATCGAAGCCTGACTTTCACGGTGCGGCCAACCCCGAGGAGGCGCGCCGACTATATCACTACTTTGTGCAAAAGGTGCGCAGCGGGTATCTCGAGGAGAGGGTCAAGGACGGCCAGTTCCAGGCCATGATGGAGGTGGCTCTAGTCAACGATGGGCCGGTGAGTGCCAGAGTATCTGATACTACCCGGACGGTTCGGCTAACGATACCTTGTAGGTCACGCTGGAGCTCAAGAATGGCGCCAAGACTGATTGAGAGACATTGGGTACAAGGCTGAGAGCGTGTCGTGAGTAGAAATGTAATTGCGCTGAGTACTCGGTATAGATGATAGAGATGGTGAACACGTAGTGGGCATTTAGACGGTGCCGCGGCTTGTTCAATCAGATATTTGTCTTGGCTTACCGTACATCCCTGAGTTTGTTTCTGCTTTTCTTTGGCCGAGGATCGCCGTCAACAATTACAAACACTCCAGCCTCGACGCCAACACCAATATGACGCAGCGCAGCCTGCGTTACACAAGAGTTTTGCAGGAAATTGCCCCCGAGTGATCCTCTAGCCTCTGTCCGATGTGACGTCTACCTAGGTAGTTATATCAAGTGACAGACTAAGTTATGGTGGGCCGTCGATAGTTAACGTAGTCAAACGGAATGCACCCTGCGTTGTGATACGGTTACAATACATGCCGTGTCTGTTTTCCCTTGCATCGAGATAACTGCCTCAGATCACCCAAATTGGTGCAGCTCGTTAAGCAACGGCGCAGGGTAGCATCGACGGACCAGGGTTGCTGTCGCTGACAGTCCAGGCCTTGTCAAGTGTCTGGTCGATTACCTGCAGCTACGGCAGGGCCCGTTGAGTCAAGATCTCGCCATGGATACATAGTTACTGTTTGCTTTGTCTTGGAAAACGCGGCCAGCTCTCGTTTGTCAAAGAAATCTGATATCCCATGTACAGTAGTATACGCTATACATCAAAGCCTGCGAATCTGGTTCATCTTGATGCAGCCTCGTTTCTCAAACCCTTGATATAACTGCTTAGTGCAAGCTGGAACAAATAGTCCTTATGCTGGACCCCTGTCTGTTGTCAGTCAACCCCCCCCTCCCCCGCCAAATAAGGCTGTGTGTGATCCGAGTTGTTGCCTCTTTTCCCCTGCTTGGTCTTAGGCTATTAGTTACTGTTCGAATCACAGAAGATGGAATGTCCTAACTAGTTAGTCATCTTGCTTTTCATGGGTCAATTTCCCACGAGGCAACTGGTGTAATTGAGCAAGGTAGTCAAAGCATCAGCTGGTTCGCCTAGTCTGGCACCCTTGTTAACGATGTCTCGACCTCACCAGAGAAGCCAATATTGGCTGTATCAACTGACACCCAGCTCGGATAACCCTGCTGAGCTGACAAGTCTTCTCTTTTCTCTCTTCTCTTGACGCTGGAACAACAGAGAACCATACCCCGCATCTCTTGAGGCTCTTCGCTTCTGCCTTCTGCTTGATAACGTCACAACATATCCCTCAGCCTTCTTTTGCTCCCCTTTCTTTTTCATCTTCCGTCCTTCTCATTGATTCTATAAACACGAATAAATCCACTTGCTACCCACTTATAAGCGCACGATCTTGGGCTCACTTGCATCGCGACTTTTCCGGAAGTGGAAAGGAAGCTCCCCTCTTCTCTCTCCTTCTCTCTGCTTCCGTCTGTCGTCTGTCGTCTGCCGTCTGTGTGCCCCCAACTCCAAACTCGTCCCTAACAAACAAGTCTACAACCCCACGCTTGGAAACCTCACTCTTGAGCTTCACCTCTTCCACACCTCCCTCTTTCTCATCGACTCCTACACTACAAAGCATCATATACGCAGACCTCACCATGGCGTCCCAAGGCGACTCCCCCGCACGACCCCGCGTCTACTTCGACGTTTCTCTCGGCGGCAAGCCCGTGGGCCGTATCACGATGGAGCTCTACGCCGACCTCGTTCCCAAGACGGCAGAAAACTTCCGCGCTCTCTGCACTGGCGAAAAGGGTCTCGGCAAGTCAGGAAAGCCCCTGCACTACAAGGGCTCCATCTTCCACCGCGTCATCAAGCAGTTCATGATCCAAGGTGGTGACTTTACGGCTGGTGATGGTACCGGCGGCGAGTCCATCTACGGCAACAAGTTCGACGATGAGTCGTTTCCCATGAAGCACGAGCGACCTTTCCTCCTGTCCATGGCCAATGCTGGTCCCAGTAAGTCGCATGTCTGGCCTTGACAGCGCTCATCAGATGCTGACCTGATTACCCCGCCAGACACCAACGGCTCCCAATTCTTCATCACCACCGTCCCCACACCCCATCTCGACGGCAAGCACGTCGTCTTTGGAGAGGTTCTCAATGGCAAGTCTATTGTTCGCCAGGTCGAGAACCTCACCACCCAGTCCGGCGACCGTCCCGCTAAGGAAGCCCTCATCGCCGACTGCGGCGAGCTCACTGGGGACGCCGCTCTGGCTGCCGATGTCAAGCAGCCCGACGCCATGGGTGACCCTTACGAGGACTTCCCCGAGGACTGCACCGATACTATCGATGCTCCCACCGTCCTCAAGATCGCAACTGCTTGCAAGGGGTACGGAAACACTGCCTTCAAGGCTGGTAACTACTCCCTCGGCCTTGACAAGTACCAAAAGGGCCTACGCTACATCAACGAGGAGCCTGAACTCGACGGTCAGCCCGACTCTCTCAAGTCCGAGCTCGAAGCCCTGCGCTTCTCTCTCAACAACAACTCAGCCCTGCTCAACATCAAACTCGAGGCTTGGGAAGATGTCGTCCGCTCTGCCTCGTCCGCCATTGACGTCAAGAATGTCAAGGACTCGGACCGAGCAAAGGCATTCTATCGCCGCGGTTATGCCTACGTCCGCCTCAAGGACGAGGAGACGGCCTTGCACGACCTGACACAGGCTAGCGCACTCGCCCCCAACGACAGCGCCGTGATCCACGAGCTCAACGCTGTTCGAACCAAGGCCGCCGCTCGCGCTGCTAAGGAAAAGGCCGCCTACAAGAAGTTCTTTACCTGAGGAAAGGACTTTGATAGAAGGGGCACCTAAAAATATAGAAGGTGCTATATAGGACGACAGAGAAGCCAAATGCATCGGAACCGGCGACATTTGATAGGAAATGGGGAGGGCAATCCATCTTTACAGTTACAACACCATCCAAGGGAAAGCGGGTAGGAGTCGGCGCTGAATGAGATACCATCCAATTACAATAAACAACATATAAACACTCTCATGATTTATTTGTGCCGTGACATGATCTCACGGTTGTTAGTCTTACTGTGTTAAGTCCAGACTGCTTGATTATTCTCTGGTACAATTCAACTCTAATCAATCACATTGAACCACATATGTTGGAGCATCACGATGGCCATCGTGTCTTCTTTGTATCTATGCACTAAGATATACCATGACCTGTCCAACTCCTACCCAGCCCAAGCACATCTGTACCATTCAAAACCACAGGATTCTTCTATCAGCCCGTTCAAAACAGTAACATGAAAGTGGTATCTCTCAGGCACCCAAGTAGCCTCCCACACCAAAATTACTCCCTCAAAATCTTGACCTTGATTTCTTCCAAAAGTCTCGACTGACTCCATGTGACAAATGACCCATCGCCACACGGGGCGAGCATAAGAAATACGAAGAAGATGAGAGGCAATGCCCAGCTGATGTATCAGAAAATGGAAATATAAACGCCTCGCATGTGAGCAAAGAAATTCCGCCGTCCTAAAACGTCCCCAGATGCTTGATTGGTGTTGGTATAGGAAGAGTAACAAGAAACATGTATCGTATATAGTTAAGAATAAGTAGAAAAGTGGTGATTCTTCGTCAAGTCGTCAGAAACCTAGCTCGGCACAGTTGGTGCCTTCTCCTTCACTTGGGACACTTTGCTGAGTCCTTAGATTCCGGACTGTCGCCGCGACCCCCGATGCGCATGATACCACTGAGGATCGTACGTCCCACGCGCCCGTTCTTAGACTTGAGCGTGTTACTCGCGCTGGCGCTCGCGTGCCGCAAACCGCCCTGCTTGCGGTGCTCCCAGCCGTCCCTTTGGTGACGGCGGCCTTCCTTGCTGCGCCGCCGGTTGCGAGCTGCGCTCTCCTCAGTTATCTCGCTGCCAGAGCTGCCCGGCGGTGGCTCATATACGTCGTTCCACGCTGTGGAGGAGCCACCGTAAGAGATCGAGAGTGATTCGATGAGGGATGCTTGCTCGAGGGATTCCGTGATGTCGTCGGTGGTGGAGTATGCGGCGCTCTCGTGAACGCGTTCGGACTCGACCTTGGCGAGGCAGGCGTCGGCGCGTTGTTGAAGGGCAAAGCAGACGTCGTTGAAAGCAAGGAGTTCGTTATCAGCCTCGGCCTTGTTGTCGTCAATGGGGTTTGCGTCGACCCAGAGCTTCACCAAGCTGGCCAGGTTCCTCGTATCGTCGACCAGGTACGGGAGACTGGGGAAACCCTCCTTGGCAGTAGGACTTAGCCGCCCGAGGATAGTAACAGGCGTGCTATATCCAGCAGGAACCAGGATGGCGCTACGGTCTGCGGGGATACTGCACACCTGGTCGATAAAGTCTCGTACAGCTTGTCGTTGCACGTTCAGAAACCGATTCATCGGCTCCATCCATTCCTCTCGCTTTCCAAACGTTGAGAGATTTGCCAGCTTCTGCAGCGCTTTTGCAATGAGGGTGAATGTGCGCTGAGCGTGTGGTCGAGGATGGTCGCGTAAGAGGTTGAACAGCTTCGGCGAGAGGATGGCTGGACATATGAAACGCAGGAATAGGAAGCCGGATACCGAGGTATACGTGACGGTGCGAAGGAAATCGCCGTAGCGGTCTTCAGCAACAGCGCGAATGTATTTGAGAACATGCCGCAGCTCCGGAGGAAGTCGGTTGGCTGAATTGGCGATACACTTCCACACCTCAGTAGTATAATGGATGAGCACCGTCCAGTGTTGGTCGAGATCCCCTTCATGGGGTATCTTACTTGGGTCGACCTCGCAATTCGGGTTGATCTCATTGATCTCAAACAACTTCTCTTGCAGGATATCCTCCAGAAATTCCTTGCCGAGGCGGCGCATGTGGAATTCGAGGGCTTGTGTGAGCAATGAGTTACCCCGAAACAGCAGGTTTGCCTCTCCAGCCAGAGACTTGCCCATGTCCCTGACAATGAGCTCGCGATCATTTCCGGAATCCACTGAGTCATTCGACTTTAGACGGCTGCTGAATCGGTATTTCTTCATCGTCGTCTGGTTCCCAATACCATCGATCTCATCCTCTACCAGAGCCATCAGCCACTCACTTGCGGAACCCGACACCTGAAAGATGTTGAGAAACAACTCGGCCAGACGTCGCAGTTGTCCTGGCAGAACAGCAGCTATCTGGTTCGTCAGCCCCGCCGGAAAACGATGGAGTATGTCTGTCAGGGGCTGGTATTCCTTTGAAAGGAGCACAACGTGCTCATCGTGAGAAACTTTAATCAGCATCTGCCCAATAGACTGCTGTTTCTCATCATAAACGGTGAGCCATTGCTCGCTATCCTTGCCCCGTTCGAGCTGATCGAGAGGGATGTCAACAGCGCCGACTACAAACTCCTGTAAGTTGCGGCTTCTGGGCAAGCCCACAGAAGCTTGGAGCAAATTGCTTGAGCTGTCCAAGTTGCCCTCAACCCTTTTCACTACAACAGATAGCAGTGGGGTTGTTGGCGGGAGATCGATAAACTCGCACTCTTCACGCCAGAAGGGATTCTTTGTTGCCGTCTTGGTCGTGGTTCGCGCGCGAACCTCCCCATCTAGGATGACTTCAGCAAGGTAATTGCCGACTAGCAAGTCTGGCTCTGATCGTCCTGGCTTTTCTTGTATCGGTGTATCAACGCCACTCGGCCTAGACTTAATCTTGGCCTCGGTAACCCTGACGCCAATTGTCTTTTCAAGTCGGAAGACCTCGCCCTCGTACTCGGATTCCAAATCATCAAGTTCTAATATTTGAGAAGCATTCGGATCGTCAAGCTTGTAGATATCCGGTACAGCAAATGCTCGCAGCAGACACAGCCAGACCTCAAAATGTACCCTGCTGTCAAGGGCTAGGTAGACTGGTCGGAAGATAGATAGATGAGAAGATGTTGAGGAGTAGATAGGAAATATGGCGATGCAGTACTCCTCGTCGAGCACGGTACGATCGAGCTGCTGAACGGCGCATCGCGAAAGCTGAGAGAGATCAATGATGGAGAGAACGGTGATATCATTCTCTGTTAATAACTTGAACTCTCCACTATCTTGGAGGATGCACGACACCCTCCTCCAAGAGGTAGTTGGAGAGCGAAGGTCCCTGGTCGAAGGCCGCTTCACAATCGCCCGAGGTGAGATGGCTAAGCCCTTGTCCCATAGCATCACCTTTCCAACTTTTATAATGTTGGTGGGTTTGTGCTTTTCTTGCGAGTAGCCATGCCTCTTGAGCTCAGGTCTCATTGGTGATGCCTGGCTGGTCGGTTTCCCGTTAGTTAGCTTGACGCCGGTGGGACGCAGCTGTTGCCAGCAAAGCAACGCTGCGAGCCATAGGTCGAACTCTTCTGTTACTGAAGGACATATTAGAATCTCCACTGGGGGTTGTAGGCAGACCAGTTCGAGGCATTCCTTGGTTAACTCGGGATAATCGACGGGAAGAACTCTGCAACCACGCAGATCCGACACCAAAGGGATATGAAACGGGCCATTCTGGCCCGAGTCAAACATAAGACATCCCTTTTCCTCCTCGATATAAGCCACACCACTGTGCCAGGGGCCTCCATTCTCGCCCTGGTACTCGATTTCGCCGCGCATCCGGCCGCACAGAGTCCTCATCAACAGCAGAACCTTGTTTGCATCATCCGTAGCGATGGGTAACGGTAGCGAGTCGACAGTCGGGGGCGGTGAAATGAGAGGCGAAGAAGGGTGGGATGACTGTCGCTTCATGAGTCTCCGGGAGTGTTTTTTCTCTTTGGCGGTTGCTAATGGTTCCCGTCCCGATATGGCCGAGTGGTGTAAAGAGTCCAGTGAGCCGGACTGTTTCGGTTCCTCTGCTGGGTGTAATGAGCCTGAAGAGCTCACACTGCCAACACGATGGCGTTCCGAGGTGGGGGGCACACTTCTCTGGGCGAGCATAGAAGTGTCCATCGTACGTGTCCTAGGACGTAAGCTCCCGCTTGTATGACGCAGATGCCTCGGTGGGCTGGACTCGCTGCTCTCGTATGAATCGCTAAAAACTTCGTTAAAGATCATGCCTTGCCTCCGAGAGGGCCCAGAAGGAATAGCCTTGGGCGAACTGTGCTGCGAGGTGGTGCCACGTGAAGAGTGTTGAGATTCGCCTGAGACACTCAGGGTGGGAGGCTCGACCGGGTCGGGAGTGACAGCGCGGATAGTACCTGCAGCATTGCTTAAGGTAGAGCGAAATGCGGATCTCAGATTGGAGGCGCTGGAGCGCTCCATCTTTAGGTCGCGCGGAGGTTCGAGCTCAGAAGAGTGGGAGCCAGACATAGCGTTACTAGAGGCGCCAGTTCGCAAATAGGCTTGTCCGTCCATGTCCTGCGATGGCAGACCTAAGCCATTGCTGGTCCACATCCACATGCAAACACTCGTTCCGCATTGAAGGCCTAGGGAGGTAGAAGGGACGACGATAGCAGTGGGGAGAGCTGGTGGACGGCTTGTCCCGGAGGAGACGAGTGTGGGCGTTTGGTGAGCGACGTGTATATCGATATGAGCGTTTCGCCGTCGTCGGTCGTTATTTGTTATCGCAGTCGCAAGAGAAGGTGTGAGTTTGTGTATATGCGAGAACAAAAGCAGCGATGGTTCGTTGTCGTCGGTTTGGATCGATAATCACCGGTTGCGGGGAGGCTTTAGTTTCGGCAGAGAATCGCAAGCTGAGGGGAACGCGCGGGACCGGCAGCTGCGCATGCTCAACAGAGAGGGACAGCGTAGGAAGGCCAAGGGAGCTGGCAGGTGACAAGAGAAAGCAGGATATAAAGAGAGAGGTAGCAGGAGAACGTGCGCTCAGACAATGGCCGTCGTCAAGGAAGATAATCGAAATGCGGTGAGTGAGTTGCTTGCAGTTGGTAGAAATTAAAGCCCAGAGACTGGATAGATGGTAGGATTTGGGGTCCGTGGGCGTGGGTGGGAGGAGTTTCGACGTCGCCACACACGCAACTTTAGTTGAGCTCGCACAGGCTTAAGCAACCAGGATAATATTCCAGCCACCCCGGACGCTGTTGCGTAGGGGCTTGGCTGTTTTGATCTTGTACCCGGAGGTAGAGATCCAGATGATGCCTTAGTGGAGGTAGTCAGAGAGCGTCTAGCCGGAAGCAACTGCCGTCGACTTTGGAGGCAAAAGGGCAGCCGAATAATTCAAACCAAGCTTTCTCCCCTGGTCGATAACTTAACTAACTAACTAATGGCTATCTAGAACAGAAGAAGAGAAGAAGTCACCTCCGTGACTCGCTTACTCAGTCTTGGGCTGGCTTCGAGAAGCGGGGGACGAACGAATGACGGTTTTCGTGCCGATCATCTCAAGTACAATGGAACGCCATGCAGCCTCTTTTTCTCTTCATCCACCTTTGACTAACTTTGGCCGAGACACGGCCCGTAACTAGAGACAAACCACATTTCCAATGTGCCTTGACGGCAACAGAGATCTATTCTGTCAGCATCAGAGACGACATTGTCGTGGACACCCCCGGAGATAAGTCCCGGAGAAAAGAGGACGACAGAGCAGCAAGGGAACAGGCCTGGCTGGAGTAATAGCTGCTTGCGCTATAGATAGCACAATGCCGAGTCTCTTTGCCGTATCAATTCACCAGACCTCACAAGCCACATTGCATGACCCGTCAGCTTGGTTTTCCCGTCTGCACAACCACACAACCAACTGATTCCCATTGCCGCAGATATCGACCGGGTACTATAACCAGTCGCGAGTCAATTCCCAAGTTTCATCCCATGTCGCCCATAAGCCCGTGTTTCCAAGCAATACCCGGCCAAGAGGGGGGGGGGACCCTCCCTGGTATACACGCCATCCAGTGGGGATGCGGCTAGGATCCTCGGATGGTTTCCTCCCAAGAGGCATAGCACGCAGCGGGCCTGATATCAGAATGGCTTTCTTCCAAGGAAAATAACTACAACAATGCCGTTAGCTCACCTGCTAACTTTAGTAGCATGGAACCTTTTGATAACCAGGAGCTGGGGATAGGACAGAGGTGATATGAGCAAGAAGCAAAACTGAACAAAAGAGAGTAATCACTGCTCATCCTTCATTTCGATTTCAGTAACCTCGCGGAAGAGCCTCGTCTCGCCTCGAGCTTTCCTTTCTTTTCCTTTCCGCTCTCTTCGTCCAAGCGCTCATGTGTTTCCTTCTTCGTTACTTCTTTGGTCCTTGTTGAGTCCTTGGCTAATGACCTGTAACAAATGCAGCAAGATCATCTTCATCTTGGCCCCTTGCTCACACCCTTTCCCGTCCAGGCCAGCGGACGTTGAGATTGGATTGGATCGCTGGGAGGATGGCGCTTGACCCCCCCTGTTCCCGGCGGTCCCCGTGGTTTGTCTTAGCACCGGGGCCGTTGAAGAAGGCCTCCACTCCAGCCAGTTGCCGGCTGGCAAAGCTCGGCCGAGACGATAACAGGATTGGCCGTGTATTCGAAGAGATATTAGTAGGTGAGAATGTCGAGCTTTCTTTTGAGTTGTCTAGAACTTCTATACAAGTCAGGTATAACCCCTGAGTAAGTTTGAGTGGCTCTCTGAACTTCAATAGGATCAGCCATGGCTAACCTCCCCTGCCCTCTGAGAAATATACTCCGTACTCAGCAATCCGTGGTTACACTACAAAAAGCAATTTTCTCTTGTTAATAACAGTGCTCACCAAATGCTACAAGGCTGTTATATTGTATTATTCTAGTCAGCCTTAAATTGATGCTCAGCCTCATACATATCCCGATTCTCCCCTTATGGCCCCTTATTTAAAAAGCAATCATCTCCTAACGCCAAAGTGTATCCGTCCCAATAGCATTGTCGACAATATCTTCTCCTGAAGATCTTGTCTTGGATACAAACGCTTTACGGAGTACTCTGACCCCCAAAAAACTACCATGTACGGATAGTTATGTTCAGTAATACTCCAAGTGTCATCTGCACGTACCCCTGTAATCCTCCCACCATTGATTGTGGTGAGAAAAGCATGTTGGCTCTGCGCTGTCCATCCCGTCCCGCCGGCATGGAACCCTCCCACGTGTCACATTTGGATAAGCCTGAGATCTTGACTTGAGTTAGGTTCTTGTTCATGCCTGATGTATTTGCTTTTTTTGCCTTGACTACCTACCTACGTAACGTTAGAGGATAGACAGCTGCGGCAGCCGTATCCGTATACTGGGCGCGAATATTCTGATCCCTACGGAGGTACATTATTTTCTCAAGTCAAAGCGCGTGCTATTCCAGTAACAGGACACACTACTCCGTAGGGGTCAGGCAGTCAGCTTCACGCTTAGCCATGTCCGTAAAGTTGGACCTTGTTCAGGTCCGGGATATTTAAGCATGGTCCATCGCTCGACCCAAGAGTCACAGAAAGCTACCTAGTCATAGACAGCGGATAATCCTCAGACACGACGGAACTTCGCTGGTCAACAAGACAGCCTTAACTACGTTCTCTTGTATCCATGTCTCATGTGGTGCCACGCCCAGCCCACGTCAAACCCATTCTCTGCTGTACATATGTACGGCTAGGTGTGTAAGACTCAGGTACCTAAATCTGGTATCTCACGGAACCTTTGACCCATGAAGAGAACCTATATCGTATTCTCGGCGAGCACGAGGTCTCAGCGCTGTCGGTCTTCGACACATGCTTTTCCTTGCAAATTCCTCCTCTTCCAGGACAGGGTCGAGACGAGAACTGTGATGGATACACTTGTCTCAGTCAAGCTGGAAGATTAATATCATTCACACGATACACGTCTTGCTTGCCCACATTTACTCGTCCTCTTGGCCTAAGCACAAATCTATAGTTGAGCCTCAAGCCTGAATAGCGTCTTTCAAACTGCAAGAATACGTTTGTACAGCATTTCTGTAGTGAGAATCCCCCTGGGTCGGTGTGTCAAGTGCGATATCAGATGTATGTATAACATGTCTCCAATCTCCTGTTCGTCACCGCCATTTCCCTTCATCCTGCTCGGTTCAACTCTGGCATCGCTTCTCAACAGTCACCAAGCACGCTAGGAGTAAAGGAGGGTGCAGAGTGGGTTGAGTAATCGAATTGAATAAGCAACAGTCACATTCCCTGTGTCAAGTATCTACATCTTTCGTGTTAAGGAAAGATAAAGGACCAAGGAAATGTAACATGTGCGCGTAGAGTAGCTCGACGCCTGAATAATCTCTCTTCCAACTCCCAATTACCAGATTCCAGAGTCCCCGGTGCTTATCCCCTACCAAAATGGTGATCCCTGTGGGCATCATGATCGGAGTGAATTTCGTAAAATGAAAGGATCAAATTGTAAAAGTGTTGCATTTGCTGTTGTGGATATCATCTTGTTTGCGACTCATCGTCTACTCCTGTGATTTTCGACGTTTTCGTTAACGAAGGTGGGATCCCTCGATAGGGCTCGTCGGATGACTTCGGACGTTGCTCAGGTCGGTGCTGCCTGTCCGCCTCAGGGCCTGGCTCATAGTCTCAATGTTGAGATCGCTACCTGGAGCGTTATGCAGATTGTTTGTGCTCGTTGGGCTACCGAGGGGCCTCCGGTGCGGGCTCAACTCAATCCCCTTCAGACTAGCGGGGTTGCTCGTGGGAGGGCTTGTCTCAGGTGCCTGGCTCGACACGGGAGATCGAATGGGAGAGGGCGAGCGGTTGACCGCTGCGGGAAGAGACGTGAGTCCTGCGAGGTGGATACTGTCGTGAGAGCTGGCAACGCCGGCCGAAGGGTTGTGTTCGGCCTGTACAACATCGGCAAAGGAAATGAAGGATAACCGTCGGACGTCAGCAGAGTCCAGGGACCCGTAGTTGGACGCGTTGTCGGCCGAGACAGCGTCTCGATCGGCAAAGGAAGCGAGCTCTGCCGCCCACTCACTGGCCGTCTGGTCGTACGAAGGAAGGTTGTTGTTGGCTCCTGTGACCGTCACAGCGGCAGGCTGGTGCGAGCTGTGCGTCACAATCTCCACCGTGTCAGGATCGAGCTTCTCGTTTGTGATGGCTTCGGACGCATCGTCGAGAACAGAAGGGATGTAGTTTTCGGTCTGAATGTGCGCTGGAACGGACGGGGAACTTGGCTTGAGAACAGTGCTGTCCTGAACGTCACGCTCAAAGATCTGCGAGGTAGCAGCAGATGACAGTCCCGGAGAGCTGGTGAATCCACGGCCTGGTGACGAGGGCAGTGCAAAGCCCTGTTCGCCCGGCATGTTCCACGCTGGATGATTTGATGAGAGTTTCGAGGGTTCCCGGGACATGAGAGGGGGGCTCGCAGTAGTCGAGTTGGCGTTGGAAGGAGTATGAGACTGGGACTGGGACTTGGATTCGGGCTGGGATTGAGATTCGGGTTTGGAGTCGTTCGTCGTCGTCGTCGTCGACTTGGCATCGGATTTCGCAGGCGATGATGTCTTTTTCTTAACAAAATCAAACAAGCTGCGCTTTTTGCTCTTGCCATCCTTGTTTGCATCTCCTGGCTGACTCTCTGACTCGTCGGCAAAGTCGCGAGCCCGAGGCGTCGAGTCACCTAACCGCTGGTCATCTGCCACATCGACGCTGGCGAATCTGTCGTCGCGGGTGATGGGGGCTGCTTCAGCGAGGCTCATATTGATGGAATAAGCCAACGGAGTGGACTGCAGAGAAAGACGGTGGTAGTCGTGGTTGTAGATGTTAAGCACAAGTTTTGGCAGTGCAAAGGTAGAGTTGGTTGTCTGGTCGGGTGGGAGACTGAGAACCGGGTTGGGTCAGTGACCAGGGTCAAGGAATGCAGATCTGACTTAAACGAGTGAGAGGAGCAACGAGTCTTGACCACGCTGATATTGATAGAAGGAGGCAGAGGGGATTAAGAGCGGGAAAAAAAGAGTTGGCAAAGCGGCCTTATGGCATGAGACATCCACACAGAGTGCCACTGCCACTTCCGCTGCCCTTTAACATGGGAGAGACATTGAATATTAGATGCCGCAACATACCTGTAAGCTATAACCTGTAACCGTCCGTAGCTCCCGATCCAAGGAGTCCCGCTGCCGCCAGCGCTAAGCTGTTAGAGACCTGCTAATCACGGCAGTGCCGTTGTCTGTTGATCCGCCGCCTAGACTTGGGTTCCTGGATACGTGTTGATGGGCCACACGTAGGGAAGAATGACGCAATCAGGGTAGTCGGAGTCAAGGTCGAGATAGAAGCCCAGGTCAACTGGAAGAAGCTTGATGTTTCTTCAACGAGGTTAATGTCGCAGATACTGCTTGTCGTCTTATCCAACCCAAGCTCTTAGGTACAGTAGCGGATGTGGATTTAGTGGATACGAGCCCCAAAATGCAGGGCGCTGAGACACTGAACGCGCTATTGCTGCAGCAAGGAGCCGTATACTCTTGCGAAGGGGGACGCAAGATTTGGTATTGCTTCTGCTGGCGGACGCTCGCGACGGGGTTCGGGGGGATTTATTGCTTGTTTTGAAATGAAGAAGGGAGGAAGATGATGTGAGGAAGAAGAGGGGAAGCAGAAGCATCGACCAAGACGGGAGGGGGCTGGCAGCGTAGGTGGCTTTGAAGCGTCGAGCCTCGTCAACTTTTGAAGGATCAGCGCACCTCGACCAAGGCACGGGATCAACTTGAAGCGGCAAAGATTGCACTATTCAGTACACTATGGGGTCTATTGGTGAACGAGAGATTTAATTGCAAAAGATCGAGCTGCTCAGGGCACGAGACAGGATGAGATTATGCGGGCTGTACCCGCTGGCGAGTTAGACGAACGATAACCTCTTGATGCCCAGCAAAACCTGTTTGAAACGAGAGGTACGTCTACCCATCAAGGCCCGACTCTGACCGACTCTGACTTCTTCGTATGTTTACAATGTTTTTAGAGTTTTTTTGGTCCCAGAATTCTTGGTTGTTCTGATCCATGTCTATGCCGTGCTCTTACATCTACGGTATCGCGATGCATGAAAACATATGCATGCAAGCCCAGGGGACAAACAGCCAACTAAATAAGCCTCTCCTAATATTCCATGAACTGAGGCTTCATCGTCATGTTATGCCTCACCATGTGTTACTATATTACTTCCACACTCACACAGCCTCGATTACGTGAGGTTGCTATATCAGATTCTGGTCCTCCCATTGTCAATCACTCCATCATCGCAGACACAGGCTCTACCTTGGCGCGGTTGGGTGCTATCCGTCATCTTGGTCACATCCCTTTCATCACATCCCCCACTCCCAAACAAACCCGGATACAGCCCCGCTACCGAGTTCGACCTCGTGACAACTCTCACAGGGCGCTTCCTCATGTTGCCCTGGTGGAATAGCACGAATCAGGCTAATAAAGGCCACGAGGGAAAAGAGAGCCTGCCCTGCATACTGCGTATCGTCGCTAGTGCGCTTTTGACTCGAACAACACCAACACCAACAATTCACTACAGGCCTGATAGTGAGCTTCCCATCTGGCTTGACAGGACCAATGCACAAGCCCCTTCCCCCCTCCCGTGAATTGCCACCAAAGGGTCGCCGGTATGTAGTTCCATTGATTGACCGGCTTGCTTGCAAATGAAACAAGGGACTCGTCAGCTACAGATGCGTGGAGGCATGGCACCTGGGACGCGGGATGGTGAAGCCATAAAGCGGCTTACAGTGGAGTTCAACGTCATCTGCTAGCCACGTGCGCTGACTGAGGATCGAAGTGCTGATAGATCTCATGTTTAAGCACATGACTTTTCACGTGATCAATACTCAAGAACCGAACCCTGCCTTCCGAGCTAGCTAAGCATTGCCCTTAGGTAAGCGCAGTGGCAGAAACTTCAGAATCTCAACTTCCAGAGTGTCGCGAGGGTCCATCTGCAGACCATACGACATCTCAATCTCCGCGGCCAATTACCTCAGCCCGGTCAAGGAGGCTGTAATTGAGACGTACAAGTCCCTCTGTATACCTAGTCTGCCTATCAGCCTCCCTCAAGATCCCTCGACGACACTCCATCGGTCATAATGGAGTTCCGAAGCCTCGCCCGACCAGCTGCCCGGCTGCTCAACTGCCGCGCCTCGAGTGTGCCTCTCATCTCCAGCCGTGGTCACAAGACGACGGCCAGAACGAAACGGTCTCTCAAGATCGCTCCCCACGATTCATTCCAACCCGACCGAAAAACCGCATTCCCTGCCGCCGACTCCATCATCTACAACCCCCCTGCCGCCGAGGTCTCTCCTCTTCACACTCCTTTCCTATTCCTCCCTTCCAACGACTCTCGCCGTGCAGCTCTCACACGCCTCCGCCATACACCCGGCTCGCCCGTTGCACCTCCCACCGAGGGCAAGCTGCCGCCAGCGATGAAGTACCCGCGCCGCGATCCCAAGTACAACCTCACGGCCGCCGACATCCAAGAGATGAAGCGGCTAAGGATGGAGGATCCATCTACCTGGAGTGTCAACAAGCTTGCTGAGAAGTTCGGCTGCTCAACCGTCTTCGTCAAGATGGCTGCGCCTGCGCCTGCAACACACCTCAAGGCTCTTGAAGCCAAGCAGGAGCGTAGGGAAGCTCGATGGGGTGCTATCCGGACTCATGCACGGGAAGACCGCAAGCGGAGGACGGGCATGCTGTACCGTGGCGAGCTGTAGGGGATGGGTTTCTGGAGAGTTTTGGCGACCATGCGTCGCGGCGATTGCGGAACGGAAATGTACCAACATACGAGACCGCCGGGAGGATATGTAGGATTATATGGTGCGAGGAGCATAGCAAGATGCGAATTCTTTGGAGCCCAGGCCGGTCGGAGGGCAATGACTTTGTATAACTGCCAATACCATGAACTCCCTAAATACAACTAAACAAACAGCCTTGTGTATTCTTATGCCTATCCCTGAACCCCCTACTATTCAAGGATATTTTATAATATCTCGGTTCCCAACACCTCTATTCTGATACCATAGCCAGTCCATTTACAATGCTGAGTCAACAAGCAGAGGTATCGATATTCCACAATGTCACAATATCCGTCATATATTTGAAATTGACCTGGCTAAAATGCATGCAGATCAGTTCAACTTTGACTCACTGGATCTTGTCGTGGACGTTGACGTTCGACGACTACCTCCCGAGATCGAAGACGAAGACGAAGGAGGATCGTTGAGCATGTCTTTCTCACTGGGAATGACGCGCCAGCACCAGCCGCACCAGCTACGCCGTGCACCCCGGACCTCTCGGCCGACAATACGGCTGCTACTTCCACGCTCGTCATCCCACTCGGGAACACAATGGCCTACGCGTACCATGCGGACTCGTTTGCGCTTCACAATGCCGCCGATGCCCTCGATTTCGTGGCGGAAATAACCAGGACCGAGAGACGGAGATGGCGTGCGCTCATGTGAGAGACGGAGCTCATCGAGAGCGTCCACCGGTGCCGGAGGGGTGAGCGGGGCCGCGCCCGTAGATGCATGGGCCGGAGCGACGTTGGCGTCTCGGGCGTCTTCGGCGTCGCAGTCAAGCTGTTGCTCGCGCTCCTTGGCCGCGCAGCAGTCTGCCTCACGGCCGCAGATCACACCGCGGTCGCCCTCGCCGATGCCTGTGCCAAGACCACCAAGGATTTCACCGTATTGGTTTCGCCAGCGCCAGATTCTAAAGCTATTGTTAGTGGATGCGAACCGTGGGGCAAGAGCCAGACATGCCGTTGGTACTCATGATCGGCAGCACGTATACTCCGTCCACATGGCTGGCAAAGCCAGACGCCGTCGTTTGCACACTTGCAGGTTTCCCGCGATACAGCCTCTTCCGAGAGCGGCAGGTCAGGATCCAGAGCAGGCTTGGCAAGAGTTGCTATCGGAGCGTGGACACAAGGCTTACAGAGCCTCCTATGTCTCTCGCGAAGAGCGACGGGAGCTGGCGGCTTGATGGCACAGTTCTAAAACAATGGCCTGGTCAGAACATGCGGACAAACAAGAGTTCTCGGCTGATCACAGGCTTATGCACGTACCCTGCAGATCACTTCGTTGCACCTGCGGCACTCGCCGACCATGTCGCGGGCGCAGTCGCCCGACTTCCCGTTATAGCTGCGGCCATCCTCCATGTAGAACCAGTTGCCGGCGCGGGCGCGGTAGCGAAAGGTTTCGGCCCCGTCCACAGGGACGCTCTCGTTGCGGCAGTGGAGAGTGGAGGAGAGAAGAATGGTGCGGTACTGGAGGAGGCCATGATGAATGAGACGGCAGGTGCGGGAGAGGGCATCTAGAGTGTTGAGATCGAGGGAGGAGGCGACAGCGGTGACGATGCTAGGCCAGGGGTCAGCATGAGGAGTTATCATGATGGGTGCGGGACAAGGTCATGGGGCATAGGCGAGATATCATGATGAGAGTGACCAATTCTGACAACGAACCCTCGAGGCATTGAAGTAATATTAATACATGAGTAAAAGGAGGTTAACTCACGGATAGCAGTTCAGCGCGTCAGTGACGGGCGCCCGAAAGGTAGAAGCGTCCATAATGCCTAGTGGCTCGGGTTTATACAGAGAATGTGGCCAAGGTCCATTCCGGCCATTGGCGGACAACAACTGAAGCTTCTTGAGCAGTAGAAGATGATGTTCTTTCTGAGAAAGCTGTTGTTGTTCCTGCTGCTGTAAATCCTCATGTAGCGCCCCCGGCATCGGGACCGGCATAGGGGGCGCTGCCTCATGATGAGGAGCTCCCGCGGCAGCAGCACGAGGACCACCAACAGGGCCCGCCCCGGCATCATCGTCGTCGTCCAAATCCACAAAGCGCGCCATGGCTGGGGACTAATTCGTCCTTTGCTATTTTTTCACCTTCCAACGTACGTACAGTGTGCGTCCAAACCCCAGGATCTGATAAGCACGCGATGGGGGGCCCTGGGGGGGTGTCGGCCGATGCAGCCCGGCGGTCGACGCAGCCGGGACGCGGAAAGTATTTCTGTAGCTGCGGGCTAGAACGCGCAGCGGGTAGGGGTGGTATGTAGGTAGAGGGAAGAGGAAAAGATGGCTGCTTCTGCCAAGAGCAGGATTGTGTTTCTTTTCAGAGTGTGACAGCAGGGAACGGGGTTGTGTTGAGAAGTGGATTACGGAGTCCGAGACTTGTGAGCGGGGAGATCAAGGCGGACGAGAGGGATGAGTCTTTGACGAGGATTACGATACGCAGTAAAACGATATCGAGATCACTTCGAACGAGATTCACCGACTCATAGACTTGTTATTTTGCTTGCCTAGTTTGCAGTCACGGAGAGGGAATGGATGATTGCATCGACGAGTGACATCTCGTCAATGGCGCGTCACTTGGTGATGCCCGGCTCTAACCCACAGCCTCCCAGACTAGTATGTGTAGGGTAAGGCGCGGAGTTCATGTTTGAAGCTATCAGAGATCAGCCCCGGCCTCTAACGTTAAGACTTAGCCGGATAAGCTACCGGTGAGACTTTCTTCACCTGTCATCACCGATCTAAGACCCTTCGAGCAGTTCAAGATGAAATGAAAGAGCGGGATGGCTTGCAAGTTTTGAGCAGAAGACCTCAGCTTGGGCCGGCTATGACCGGTATTTGTACGTTATCTCTGCACATCCACTACGAGTCACTGTAAGGCATCGAAGGTGTTGCGAGTTGTGCTGCAGCCCAGACGCAAAAAGAGACAACCCTAGGAAAGACAAGGCGCCCCACGCGATTTTCTCGTCATGAGACGACTAGATTTCACCTTGTCAGAAGTGGACAAAGCCAGAATTGGCTCACCAACAATGGCATCCTGTTACGTACAAAGAGCCATTTCCTTTCTGATCGACTTCCCGAGCAGTGCCAACAGGATAGTGCGAACATAATGAAGCGCACGGCGCTGGCTGGCGTGTTCCGATCTCGGCAGTCTCGGGTGCCTTGACAATCACATCTTATCAATCTAATCTCGTGCCTGCTTCCCCAGACACACCAAATCACACCGCGCGCTGCTAATAATATCCCCATCAAACTTCTTAGCGTCGGTGTGGTATGACTCCCCGGTTGGAAATTTTCCGTTACCGATGGCGCTATTGGAATTTTGGCCTGGAAAAGTGCATTGGAAAGGTGGCCATGTACTTGTGGTCATTTCTCACTGAAGAGGTTTGTGTGGTTAATAGAGCAGAGCTGGATGGGGAAGTGGACAGCAGAAGAAACGTCCACAGAAGAGTTTTAATACCTCTTAGCTAATCAATTGTAGATGCGTTCATTCAAATCAGATTTGGGTGTAGTAGGAAGGCAATAAAAGATTGGAGCTGTACGCCATGTAGTGTTCAATGGTACCGATCTAAGCTACCGGGGTTGTAAGGCTTAGGTATGAAGCCTTGACTATTTACTTCTCCCACCTGGCTTATTTGCTTTGATCCATTTAACGAGTGGGATATTGTCGAACATTTGTTAGTCTCATTCTTGACTTCGATTTCCCGCGAAAAGCGCCATGTGTCGACGTTTCAATACAAAGTTTACTACACAATCAGGGTAAAAAAGTAAAAATACCTTGGAGAATGGGGGCCCCTGACTCAATTACACCCAGTTAGTAGCCCATAGCTAATTACAGATGTCTACTAAACAGCCTTGACTCTCATCGATGGTTATGCCTGATGCACATTTGCGTTGATAATGCTGGTTGATAGCTACAGATTTGTTATGGAGAAGGATGTTTGCGGCCGCGGCAAGGCCCTGCCAAGTATCTTATTTTCTTTTCGCTGAGAAATTACGAGTGTTTTCTTGTGATAGGAAGTTGCAGGGTCAAGCCAGCCCAGATACAATTATGAGTGGCTTTACACTTGTTTTTGTCGTCTCATTGTAAAGACAGTAGCGAACCAGAGCAAGGCGATTGAGGCTCCATGGATGCTAATGACATGATAGCAGTTCAGAATAAATTGAACCTCTGATGTCTTGATTACGAAAGCCCCAAAACCAAAGTAAAGACTCAATCAAGATTCATTTAGCCAAGATCTGTAGGCTGTATATGGCCTCAGAAACGTCATCAATATCGATCACTGCCCAATGGGAGAGCATAATACTCCAAATTCTGATTGATCCAAGTAGTATGCAATCGTTAAGCCTCGTACCGTATTCTGTTTGTCTATGTGATTGCAGAGGATTGAAGGACCCGTCCCGTTTCATGAAACAGAAACAAGCTTACGCAGAGGAACGGAGGTAAAATAAGATTGGGAGCTGTGTTGATTAATCTATCAGCGGCTTACCCGGCGGTGCCGACTGATGACAGCATCTGAAGGGATATACAGTAGCTGAGTCGTGCTGATGTTTGCGTTCATGCCAATCTCCCTTCATCTATGTGAGAACCATCTATCTCATCAGGCAGGTCGTGCATGCGGCGAGGAGCTTCGCAGTAGAGACATACATTTATGGCCGATGCATGATCCTCGCAGGTGGAAATTATTATCCCAGAGATACTGAACGTGCACATATGAATACTATGTTCTGATTTATAGAAAGCCGTGCCGTGTAGCTGCAGCAGCCTCTGGAGTAGGCTATGTCCACGTTGCGAAACACGGACGGACGGAGTATTATCCAGGAAGTGGCATCGGTTGCCCACTGCATCATGAGAGTATCAGCCGTCGCAGTAATTAGACAGTTCTGTGCATAAAGCCGTGGCAGTTTAGGTGACAGACTAGTATTCTGAAACGACTCCGAAGCATCTCCTCTTTGGGTCTCGAAACCTGGCCCTGGTTCAATGTGTGGGAGAATGAGACGAAGCTTGGACCACAACGTGTATCATAAGTTTTGCTGGAGAATGGACGTGTTGTATTTCTCAGAGTCTAACTAATAGTAGGGGCATTGGAGTTGATAGATGGGCGTTAGAGTGTGACTCTGTTAATTATTGCATAATATCCTTCATGATGAGAACCTGAGTTACGATAAGCACAATAACTCTCCAAAACTGCAAGTCTCACTGCCTTTCCACTGTTTGGTTGTACTGTATGCAATCAACTTAAGCTGGCCGTCCCTCGTGCGACGTTGAAGCCCCGCCCCCCTGCAAGTTCATATTATGCATATTCAAAGCACCCAATCCCTGTAACCACCCTCAGCTCCTGCACCTCTCTCCTACATCCAAGATCTTGCGCCCAGCCGTCTCTGCCCAGAAACAAGAAATTCATCACTCAGCAAATTACGGAGTACCAGGGGCATCAATAATGACTCTGATAGCAAACATGATATCAATCAGTCTTGCTTCGAGATGATGGCTGTCTCATCCAAAGTGCCAGCGAGTGCTGACCTCGATTCCAAGTTTCACCCCCCCAGAGCAACGCTCTCTCCGCCCTTGAAGCATTTCCAGATATCAGAGCAGCAGACAGTCGATCATGAAAGCGCACGGGTAAGTCTTCGGGTATATGTTTCCTGGTTTAACTTTCCGGCCCTGAAAAACGACCATCGCCAGATGGAAGGCCGACCAGGGGCTCACTCAATCCCTCCAATGATCCCTCTTTCGATCTGGCGATAAACCGAACTCACACCCGGGGGGCCATACTAAGCATCATCTACACTTCGTACGGAGTACTCACTGGCAAGTAGCCGCCTTGGATGTTAGACCCCCATGTCCTATAATCCACTTTCTCCCGAACCACGTCTCGCATATACTGTTGCTCCATCACGGTGCCGAGGGGCAAACATGTCTATCACGTCTCATGTTTAGGATACCTCAATCAGCTCCTGATCGATGCCCGGGATTACCGTCTTCTCCGTCAGGAGACGCCATCAGTTAGTGCTGAGTTACCAAGAGGACCAGAAACATCCATAAAGACGAAGCCATGCCCGTCTTCTTGGGCTTCTCTATTGTCCCAATCTTTCTCCTCACACCTGTTTAGCCCTCATTCTCTCATTCGTTTTGTTTCCCGTTTCGGATTTGCTTCTAGTCGTTCTCTTACAGCAAGGTGCCTGGTTCGCCTTCTACAACAAATAACATCAACTCTTTGGCTCTTTGATAGAGTCTTTTTGCATTCATTTGACCAAACAACAACAACAAACCGCCAATCCCCAAAAGGCTTCGCCATGTACATGCGCAACGCAATCATTGCGGCCGTTGGCCTGCAGTGTCTCTTCGAGGGTGTTCTTGCTACCGGCGCTGAAAAGCGTGGCGACAAGGTCACCTTGACCAAGTATGTCACCAAGCGCAAGTCCCGAGCTAGCACCACCGAGGAGGCCACCGCCGATGTGACCACAGTGGTTCCTACTTCTTACATCACTGATGGTACTACCATCTTTGTCGACGAGACTATCACTATCCCCTGCTCCAAGTGCACTGCCTCCGAGACCGAAAGCTCTGACGTTGAGACTACCGTCGTGACCGAGGATGCCACCGTCACAGAGCAGACAGCCGACGTGACCACCGTCATTCCCACCTCCTACGTCACTGATGGAACTACCCTCTATGTCAGCGAGACTATTACCATCCCCTGCTCTAAGTGCACTGCTTCTGAGACCGAGTCCACCGCTACCGATGAGGAGGCCCAGTCTACCACCGCCGACTCTAACAGCACCGCGCTCGTCCCCACCGCTGAGACCTCTGCCTCAGAGACCGACTCTTATGACTCCACCGCCCTCGGCGAGTCTACCACGAGCGATGCTGAGGAGACTGGCACCGCCACTGCCGGCACTGCCACCGACGACGAGACCACCACTGAAGCCGAGTCTACTCAGTCCACTGGCTACTCCACCAACATTCTCTCAACTGGCTACGGAGGCAGTTCTGCCACTACCCAGTCTGGCTTCTTTCCTAACACCACTGTTACCACCGGCCTCGAAACCACTCTGGCTTCGACCGACTCTGATGAGGAGCCCGCAGAGACCTCGTCTGGCGAAGTTCAGACTACTGCTGCTGTTACCAAGATCAACAAGCCCGTCATCATTGTGATCCGGGAGGTAACCGTCTTCCACTTCACCGTCGTCATTGGTGCCGCCTGCCCCCCTGTCAAGGCCGGCAACGGTGGCCAGTACATTGTCGGCGAGGGTAGTGATGAGAAGAGCTTCACTGGTATCGGTGAGGCATGCTCTGATGCTTGCAACAAGCAGTTCAAAGCTTGCGCCGCCAACGCTGGCAAGAACTTCCGCGTATCTGACTGCCAGAAGCAGCTCTCCAACTGTCTCACTGAGGCTTCGGCCAAGGCTGAGGAGCCCACTCATGCTATTAAGGAGTCCACTGAGACTGCCTCCATTGTCCTCCCCTCCGATGCCACCATCACCGGCGAGTCCCAGTCTTACATTGGCAACGGGAACACTGTCATCTCCACCCGCACTCTCACTGTTTCTGAGTCCTGCGTCATCTCCGATGGTACTCCTATCATTGAGGGCCCCACTTCTACCGGCGAGTCCTCTGTTGAGACCACCGCTGATGCGGAGACCACTGCCTCTACCGCTCTTGGTGGCGAAACTTCCAGCCAGGCTACCGAGACAACTGATGATATTACCACTGTTGTCACTGCTACCAGCAATGTTGTTACCGTTGTCACCATGACCAAGAGCAACGGCGAAATTAGCACCACTGCCATCACTCTTGACACAACTGCTCTTCCTAGCGGCACCGGCTCTGTCACCATCCCTTACGGAGGTGGTGAGACCTACGAGGTTCCCCCTAGCCCTGAGACCACTGACTCGTCTGCACTCGGCCAAGAGACGTCTTCCTCTGAAGTTGTCACCGGCTCTCAGACCGGAAATGTCGAGAGCAGCGGTATCGTGACCATCATCACCATGACTAAGAGCAACGGTGAGGCTAGCACCACCGCCATCACCCTTGACACCACTGCTCTTCCTAGTGGCACCGGCCCCGTCAGCATCCCCTACGGCGGCGGCGAGACCTACGACATCCCACCTAGCCCTGAGACCACCGAGTCCTCCGCCATTGGCCAAGACACTACTGAGATCCCTACTGGCACTGACGGTATTGTCACCAAGACTGTCACCAACAAGGTCACCGAGACTGAGACTGTCACTGAGCGCTGCGACGGCCCCAACACCGCCGCCACTGTCACCTCACTCATCACCTCGTGCCCAGCGTCCACCACCCTGGCTACTCAGACCACTCCCAGCCGTACCCCTGAGACGGTGTACGTGACTCAGACCATCGAGTTCGCCCGCCAGCAGTCCGCCGCTGCCGAGCCACGTGAGCGTCTCCGCCGCATGCTCGGCTTCGCCTGGTAAATCGACCATGCCGTTGATATGCGTAATTACAGGAAAGGAAGGGGAGTTTTGGAGAAGCGGCCATCCATTGTGCCTCGGTCTGTGACCAGGACAAGTGGGACGGCCCATTGGGAAATTGGGAAAAGGAATTTAGGTTCTGTAGTCGTGTTTCTTTTGTTCTTATGTTCTTTTATGTGAATATGAACTTATCCACGGGAGTGTGGCTAAGCCATGTACCGCCCTTTTGAATCGAAACAATATTGGACACGATCGGTGTTATGAATAACTGTGACGAGTCTGTTTTGACATCCTGACCCAAAAGCACAACTGTATCTCATTTGTGATATTGTTAGATAGGATCCAGATATCTGATGAGGCGAGAGTAACACTGGAATACTGGAAATGAGCTTGAGGGGTCACTCTTGAACGTCTGCAGGCAGGTGACTTGCCCAGATAATGAATGATAACGCCAGAAAACCGTGATGTGAAACCCGCACGTTCACATGAGCCTCCCTTGAGCAAGTAGTCTCATAGATCCATAGTCGGTAATCCGGAAGCTTCAAGTCTCATAAAATCGTCCAGAGTTGAGCGAGAACATCGCAAAGAAAAGACCGGAATATCGAAACACTAAGCATGCAGCTTGATATATCTTTTACAGCTGCGTTAAGAATCAGCTATAAGTCCCTAGTACAGCTCTAGGGAAAAGCCTTCGCTCTGAAACCACCAAAGAACCTGTCTGTCATAGTCAGAGAAGCAATATTTGGAAACCCAACCAAACCGAAACCGGCTTGATGAAGCTCATTACCGACCAAGAGAGCCCTATGAAGCTCCGAGTTAAGAAGCGCATCCAAGTTGACTGACTGTCCTCCCCTTGGAAAAGAGAATGTGTTTCACGGAACACCATGAGAAACAATTGACATCAAGGGCACAAAGACGGGAGCAGCATGTCTTATCCAAGCTATATCCTAGTCCCACACAAGCTGTAACCATGAGAGGCCATCATCTTCCAAAGAGAAGCATTGGAGTATAACACGATCCTCCTCCCTTTCCCCCCTCCACCATTCCAAAAAAAATCCAACACATTTTAAACGCCCACAGAGCCCGCCGACACGATAGCGTACATAGCATTTTCGCCGCGAGCTCTGGTTCAACACGACTAATCCGCAAGCGATGGCGCAACGGCACTGTCGCTGCCGAGGAAAACGTATCTCGTAGGACAGCGTGTACAAACGCTGATGGGGTATCATAAAGAGCAGAAACAATGCAGGAAATCAAAGCCGAAGCAGGAAATAGAAAAAGCAAAATAAAACCAGGGCAAAGATCTCGTGCGCGGGAAAGATCTGGCCGGGCGAAAGACGGGTAATAGCGCTGAAGCATTGTCACCGTGTCCGTCGCAAGACCAGGGGGTTTTCAGCGTGCACTGCCGCTGTTGGGGCCGTCGCCATAGTTGATTATCATCTCAGATAAAAGAAATTGAGATAGAGCGACGCCTTGAGCGCTCAGCGGCATGAGTCTTTGCCAGGCAGAAGTAATGAAGCGAATGTTTGATGAAGCATACTCGGAAAGAGGAATGCTTTGATGAAGAAACACACGATATGTAGGTTGAGCTACCGGCAGACGAAGCTTGAGATTTGTTGTCGTCGGTCAGGACGATTGTTGAAGATAGAGTCTAGACGAGCGACTCCCAAGAAGTCTCGATGGGATCTAAGTGCGGTTGGCCTTCTTCCAAGGAAGGGAGCCAAAGCCACGCTCATGAGCCTCCCGTCGAGCCGCGCCGTCCTCGAACTCGCTAGCCGAATCGTCGTGAAGCTTGCTGCTGGGGGGGTTGCCGAAAACCTTGAGAAGACCCTTCATGGCAAATGAGCTAACGATGCTCATGCAGAGGATTCCGATCATGGTGTAGTTGCTCTTGCGGTACTGATGCGGTCCTGGGGCGGCGTCTTCGGGCCAGCCAGTGTAGAGTGCATAGGTTGTGAAGACACTACCAAGGTTGCCTAACCCAGAGACAAGGGCAGTGGAGGCGGCAACGCCAACCTCACCATGACGCTTCTGGAAGACCTCGGAACTCCACGCCATGCAGATGGGAACAGTAGGACCCAGACCGAAACCTACCATAAGAAGGCCGCCGTACCGCGCCCAGCCGGATGCAAGGGTGGTGGTGAGAAGACCGGCAATTTGAATGCAGGCGGCAGCGGAGAAGAAGAACGGACGAGATCGGTGGAATCGGTCCGAGATGGGGGTGACGATGATAATTGCGATGAGGTCCATGATCCAAATAGGAGCAAACAACAAGCTCACTTCGATGCCGCTGGCCTCAGGTCGAATGGAAGCGATGATAACGGATCCGTACAGTTGAGTTCCGATACCCACTCCAACGACCCCAAAGTACATCAGAGTCAGGGGCCAAAGTCGCCAATCAATGAGGACAAGGCAGAGGTCCTTGAAGGTCCAGGGGCGAGAGTGGTAGACGCGACGAAGGTCGTGGTAGTGAATGATAGCGTCTTGACCCTTGAGGACTTCAGGGGCAGCGGGAAGGAACTTGAAAAGACCAGCCCGAGGCCTGGTCTGACCAGGCGCAAGAGGGCGATCGGGGAGCCACCACAGAAGGGTAACGCTCAGGACAACGGCAACAAGGCCATAGATGAGAAACATCCAGCGGAAGCCAACAAGTCCTCCATCGCCATCCATGAGCTGAAATCCGGCAGAGACAAGGCCAACAACAGCGGCAGAGACCTGAGCGGCGGTGAAGTACATGCCAATTCGCTTAGCCGTTCGCGAGGGAGGGTAGAAGAGAGTCAAGTAGAAGGCCATGCCAGGCCACATACCAGCAATGACCATTCCAAGCAGAAAGCGAAGAAGCTTGACGCTCCAGGGATCGTTGACAGCAGCAAAGCAGGTACCAACGACACCAGTCGCGAAGACAATGCGAGCCATCCAGAGACGGGGGCTAAGCTTGCTCATGACCAGATTGGAAGGGAAGTCAAAGATGACATAGGCGACGTAGAACAGAGCGAGAGCAGTCGAAGTATCCTTAGGAGTCATACCAAGGATGGTCATCAGGTCGTGGCCCTTGTCCATGTTCATCGTCTGAGCAATTCCAATGTTTGACCTGATGGCCGAGCAGAGGAAGTAGAGAATCCAGAAAGCTGTGTATCTGATGAGTATATGAATCTAGATGAAATTTCGCGGTGCAAACTAACCGGGAATGATGCGCAGATCAATCTTTCTGTTAACATTTCCAGTGAGTAACACGTCGATCATAGTCAAGTGATGCAACATACCTGTAAACTCGCTCGACCGTCGCAACATCATAGTCACCCTCTCGGACATTCCCCTCTTCCTGATTCGCAAGCCCATCAGAGGCCATGTGAGGCTTGGAAGAGTGCTCATCATGCTGGCCATCACTGGCTAGCGAGCTCGGCGCTGGCGCTGCCATGCTTGGACTTGAGAGCAATGGAGAAGCGTGCTATAAGTCTGTTGCAGGCGATAGATTCCCGTATCAATATGGGTGACAGCTGATTGACTGGGGAGCAAGAAGGACGGAAGAGAGGCAATGCCAACCGAGAGGGTTTCCAATGTAAGATCTGTGGGAGGCAAGAAAATGTGAAGGAGGAAGAAGTTGATGTTGAGGGGAAGAAGAAGATGGAGGGGGATAAAAAAGTTGAGACGGTTGATGAGCCGATCTAGGCCGCTAAAACCAAAGTAGCAGTCGTGGATGCAGAGCCCCTAGAGCTAGAGGCTAGAGTAAGTTAGTTAGTGGATCGGGGAAGCTCTAAATGGAGCCCCCAAATGCGGCTGCTAGAACCAAATCTTCAGGGTAGAGAGTTTTGGGGAAGTCAAGAGCAACGTGATAAAGTCATACGAGGGTAGAGTATAAGTTAGTATAGCTATAGTCAGAGATGTATGAACTTGAAGCCTTTGCCCTCTTATACCGGCAAAGGGTTATCCAAGGTGGCATTTACTACCTCACTCGTGATGTTAAGAAAGAGATGATAAGTTGACAAACTAGGGTCGATCGGGCCCCGGTTAGCTGAATTGATGAACCCACTGCAAGACATCCCGCATATAAAAATTTAACAGTAATTGCCATCCTCGGTATTATCGGTGATAGTCGCCGCGGTAAACTACTGAGAACCCTCGGGGCGGCATCCGAGTGGAAAGACACGGGCTCTGGGCCGTTGATCGGACCAACAGCTCTTATGTATTCCAAGGTCCCATATTGACATATCGGATAATTATTGACTACGGAGTACGTAAGTTAGGCTGGCAGTTTATGTCTGTAGTACGTCCGAAACATATTATGGGTCCTAACTCGACTATGCGGCCTAGAGAACCCATATCATACAACGTAACTGATGAAAAGATTAGACCAACGACTTCTCATTTTCGCCAAAATCTCTCTACATTCTCAAGTAGTGAGTTAACAAAATAGCTGTAAATATAGCGGCCAACTTAGCCTCGGAAAGCCTTCTCCAACCCCTCGATATCCAACTTCTTCATCTTCATCATGGCAATCATAGCCCGATCAGCCCCAGCCCTATCCTCAGAGCCCAACAACTCCTTCAGCCTCGTCGGCACGACCTGCCAGGCAACGCCATACTTATCAGCCAGCCAGCCGCATTGCTGGCGTGAGTCGTCCCCGCCCTCGCCCAGCTTCTCCCAAAAGTGATCCACCTCATCCTGGTCCTTGCAGTCAACCATGAGGGAGATGGCCTCGCTAAACTTCCACTTTGCGGGCCCGCCATTGAGGGCGACGTAGTGGTTTCCCCTGAGCTCGAACTCGACCACCATGGCCGAGCCGGGTTCTCGCCCATGCTGCTCCTGGCCGGCTGAGGTGTAGCGCTGGACCGATTTGACCTTGGAGTCGGGCGCAAAGATGGAGACGTAATGGTTTGCGGCCTCTTCTGCCTGGCTGTCGAACCAGAGGCAGGTGGTGATCTTGCCCGAGGACATGATGTGTTTTTATATGAGTAAAAGGAGGGTGTTGATATGGCAAGTTCAATTTGGAGAAGAACAACAGTGATGACGGAGATCCTATGAAGAAGTCGGCGCGGGGATGTATCATATATACCTGCTTTTGACCTATCTTAAACAACTAAACAGTTGATACTGAGCACGAATAATACGTGGCTTGCGACCGGGACAACTAGTGGTTGTGTTGCGGCGTAACCTCATGCCATAGCGAATACCAATGTCACACTGGCCTTGTCTAGCAATTAACGGGCTTCACGCAACTGCTGCTGAATATCGGTGAAGCATCGTGAATTGCTTCAAATAGTAGCAAGCCACTCTCGTTGCAGGCTTGCTCTGTAAGATTGGGAGCCAATGGAAGTTAAGCGTGAATCTGCCCTCATGAAACCAAGCGTCGAGAAGGCTTTACCGAGAGAAGATGGTGCTGTAAGATGGAACGGCATGATTAGTGAACAACAATTACAACCAAGTGAGTGATTAATAAAGAATACTCCTACAAGAGAAGATATATTCATGGCCTGCCTACACATCATTAGGTACTGTACTTTATTTTGGGTGTAGTAATTAACGTTAATGGTTAGATCGTCGCTCACCAAGTCAATACTATACTATGTTATGCATATTAGCTGCTTTGGGGTTGGCCCTTGTCGGACCGTAGTTATCGTTGAACCTGAAGTTGAACCTCATATTTCTGGTGTAAATGCGCAAATGCCTTAGAGTCAAGCCTCCAAATCTCCAGGCTCGTGTTTCCCCTCACTCACTCTTTCAATATGCCAGCGCATCGCCATCGCCTCAAACCCCTTTACTTTGTCGGACAAGAGGCCAATTGTTGCTCGAATCGCACCACAATCTCACGGCTCGTCGATTGGAGTTGCTGCTGAGCTTTTGGGACCTTTCGACTTCCGCCGGTACCCCAGAAAATCGTCGTCACCACCATCGTCATCCCTCTGTGCCACTCACATACTGGACCTCGGATTTGCAACGACTTGCACGGCTGAGACTGTAACCTATTGGCAGTGTAGTAATGACCGAGGACTCACCTCTTACCCTGCCATAAGCACTTACTTTCTTTGTCATCACGGCTTCAAGATGGACAGAGTTGTCCCAGCTCAAGCCTTGCCACCTAACAAATGAGTTGTCTGAAGCCTCGCTGGCAAAGTACCAAGTTACTAATGTCAGAGAGATGACTCAAGCACCGTGAGCAATAGTTAGGACTCCAACTCTCAGCCTAACACCAGTCATCGCATGCCTCCTTTCCTTCAGAAGGCTCACTTAGATGCCTTCCTGCCGTATTGGGCAATGCGTGCCCAATAAGCAGGGCCCGAAACATAACTTCGCGTGAAGACGTGGCAGCCAGCTTCCGCCACCTCACGACTTGACGCAACCATTGAGTCCTTGGGAACCAGGATAAGGCAGCCTGTGTCGTGGATGCATGTCACAGAGTGGGACGTGGGTAGAAGTCGATACCAGATGACCAGGTTCCTCCAATAAGCAAGTTTGCTTGGCCGAGGAGACTGTGAACGAGGTCACGAGATCTATTGAAGAGCATCTTGAGCTCATGGTTGGACGCGGCTCCCACAGCCTTGCATCTAACTGTACAATTACAGCCAGTCTTTGAGTGGAGACCTGGCCGCAGTGGAGGTTGCCAGGAATGACAAGAGGGTAGCCAACACAAGGCAAAATTGCACGACGAATATGTCCTCCGTGTGCTGTTAGTGCAGCTATTCACGTCGCAGCCTTGCAAGCTTCTCCACGCCTCCAGGCGAGGCGCCACTAAGAGGCACGGTCATGAGTCACTGCTTGGACTCGCTTCCGACTCTTCAAGCTCAAAAGAGTCTTCCCGGGATCTTCCCTACCGAGTTAGCCGGCCGTCTGCCTAGACCTTGGTCGAATACTAATACAAGCGCCTCACTCACTTTGTTCCGCGACGTTTTGGAGAAGAAAGAGTGACGATTGAGCCACAGGTCGGATTATGCGGCACCACTTTTAGATGCTTGACGCATAAGCCACGCACCTCAATGCTGTCACGTGCTACTCTTGACTAATCCACCCTTTGCTAAGCTCTTGGCTCTGCCCCGTTTTCCGTTGCCTTCCGACCTTCATACCAGAATTTTCAGGCTTCCATCTCTCTAAGCTTCATTAGCCATCACGAACCCGACCGCAAGCTCATCGGCATATCGCCCGAACTTTGCGCCTTGATCCTCGGCCTCCGATTTGAACCAAGCTGCACTCAAGTTATTGCTAGCTGAGTTTCTCGTCACTCACAACGACTTGCCGCCCACGCGACGATCGATAGCAGCTTCCCGTCGCCCGCGACACTCGCGTCATCTACAATTCCCGTATACGAGGAAGAACAATACGTAGGCACCATGAGTGTCGCGTACGAACCGCGGAACTTCATCCATGAGGGTGGCTATCCCCCCATTGGCGACGACCATGATCATTCCGCCGATCAACGATTTACCGACAACGATGTTGCCGAGCAGCTCAGCCATTACACGACTGAAGCAGCGTTGCTCCCGGATACCAGCGTTCTAGATGATCGAGGGATGATGCCGGAGGACGCCGCTGCTGTCCAAGAAGCAACTCGACTCGACCTTGGCCACTCGAGTTTCCCTTCTCCTATTGAAGCGGCGATGCAAGCGCCGTCTCTCGATCCCCTTGCCGACGACAAGGAACTCTCTCCAGGCGCTGGTTCTCCTCCGACATCCCGGATCAAGCCCATTCCTAAGCCTGATCGCGATGTGGTGAAGCAAGCGGATGGAAAGTTCCACTGCCCACTGGGCGACTGTAAGGAAGAGGTTCAGACATTCTCGCGCAAGTGCGAGTGGAAGTAAGTTTTACCAAGGCATTCGGATTCTTTGACAATGCTAACCGGCTTCACAGTAAGCACATGGATAAACACGAGCGACCCTATCGATGTCCCGCTGAGGGATGCGAGAATCTTCCTGGTTTCACCTACTCTGGCGGTTTGCTCCGTCATGAGCGCGAGGTTCACGGCAAACACGGAGGCCCTAAAAACACGGTCAACTGCCCACATCCGAACTGCAAGCGACATACTGGCAAAGGTTTCTCGCGACAGGAGAACCTCAACGAACATCTCCGCAGAGTGCACACGAACATGGAAGGGGGCACCCCTCCGGCCGATATTGTCCAGTCCCCCGACGATAATGACAGCGAGAAAGCAGGCATGAAGCGCAAGCGACGATCCAGCGGCCAGGCCACCGAGGAGATGATAGAGCTCCGTGAGGAAATCAAGCGCGTTCGAGAGGAGAACGAGAAGCTCAAGGCCGACATGGACCAACAGTCTCAGCACTCACTCGCCATGATGGCCCAGATCGCTGAGCTACAGGATGCCCTGAGACATGGATTTGGACAGCATCCTCTTGGGGCTCCGACAGCACAGATGACTTAGGTACCACATGCTGCTTACCCCATATGAGCATCCACCATGAATCTGGAATCTTGACTCATATCAGCGCGACGACACTTACGACGAGCATCCTTCGCAGGGCGTGAATAGCGGATAGACATTTCCCCTTTTCTTTAAGGCTTCCGCAAACACCCCCTTTTCTCTCCTACAATATATATTCCGCTCGGCGTTTTAGGCTCCTCATACAAGGCACAGGGTGCCTGTGGATGTGAGAGCCACATTGCTCTTTCAAAGTTGAATTCTTTTCCCCTCTATTTTCTTTTTGGCATGGCGTTTATTTTCAAGGCTTCGGAAGAGATGATATCCCCCTCCTATTTCACATATACACTGCAAGCAGTTCACACGCGATCAACGAGAGAATGGCACGGGCAGGGCAGGGTCGGCGGGTTGCGTATACCAGGGGTCAATGAGACATGATGAGAATCGATGTGTGCGGCGGGCTGTGGTTTCCCCCCCTATTATTATCAATTTTCATGATACAATCTGTAATCTATAGACGGGTGCCTTTTGACGCCCACCAGTTTCTTTTCCGCATGGATCAAATCGATTCGCGGTCCAGCAACCGCCAGCTTTTTGGGACCTCACATACTTGGTCCATCATGATTGCATGTTTTTTAGTGAATCTGCTGTGACATGTTTGAATATCATGTAAGCTGGAACCTTGCTCTTTACGCAGGTTGTCAGCTTAGCTGCCTTGGGCTTCCTCACCCCGAGGCTTTGATATCTTTGCTTTTCGTCTTCGCCGTTAGTTTGATCAATAGATCGATCCTATGCAGGATGCCCATGCAATGGTAAATGCTTCCATCGCTCATTGCTTTTCTGTAGGTCAACCATGAAGCACGACATAAGTCCACATCAAGGCATTGACCCGAGCTCATCCCGAGCAAGGTGGTTGGTATATACTTTGTTTCCCATCAATACTACCCGACAATATACACGATCCGTCTTTCTCCCGGCTTTTAGTCTACCTCGCCGCGGCGAATTCAAACAGAATCCCAACAAGCTGCTCGCTCGCTCTCCCAGTCCTATATACACAACGTCGCCTGCAGAAAAAATCACACCTTGAAGCTCCTCATCTTGACCTCACCTCTCTCCTCCGACAAGCACCGCACATACACCCCTTCCTCGGTCTTGTTCTCTAGACAGCCTGTACGTAGCTCGCAGGCACACTCCCCGTGACACCCGCCTTCTCGACCTCGACCCAGCCGTCACCCGGGTCGTCCTGAACGAGCACAAAGCGCTCCCCCTCGGCCATGGAGTGCTCCGCATCGCCTTGCGCTGTGTACTCATACAGCGCCTCTACGTAGCGGAGCTTCTTTGCGCCGCGCTTGGGGGCCACCGCAGGGCCCTTCTTCTTGGTGGATGCAGTCACGGATGAGGTGGTCGAGGTGGAGTAGGTGGACGAAGGTCGGGCCGCAGGTGCGGGTACGGAGGGGACGGTTACGGTGGTAAATTCGACGTATGATGCTGGGATCAGACCTTCTTTATATCCTGCGCGGACCTTGACCCAGCCGGTGCCGTCTGTCATGATAGGGTTAGATACGTCAAGATCATAGCAAGTAGGAGGGATGGTTAGGAATAGCTTACCGTCAGGTTCAAGCAAAGTTACCTCTCGGCCTTCTTGCACCGTAAGTTCGCCCTCGCCCGTGGCTTCGAACGGATACATCATCTTGCCCCTCTTCTCCTCCTTCTCGCCACCATTCGGCGCACTGCCCCCCGCATCTGTAATGTAAGCTGAAGGAGGAGGCGCCATGATCCTGTTCTTGCGCAGTGTGCCAGTCGTTTTGTTTGACGAGATACTGGGTCGCGGGCCCGTCTCAGGTGGTGTCTCATCGGCAGGGCTGAGCTGTCCAGAGACAGAACCCGACAAGGATGGTCGCGCCGAGTGTGAGCTCAGAGAGGTCATAGTATTGGTGCGAGTGAGGTCGGGGCCATCTGAAGCGTTGGAATGTGTCGAGGTCATGGTAGCGCTGGGCTTGAGCAGCTTATTTGCCGCATCCTGGCGCTCGGCCTTGAGCTTCTTGCGCTCTTCCTTGGACTGCTCGCCAGGACAGTCGGCAGGGACCTTCATCTCACATTTGCTGTGACATGTGTAGCCGCAGTCTCGACAGTCGAAGCCCTTTGCGCTCAAGCCCCAGATCCTCTCGCCACAAAGATCGCAGTTGGTGGGTATCTTGAATGTCTGGCTCTTGAAGTTGTGGTTCTTGGCACCTAGTGTGACGTCGCCAACGACGGATGTAATGGTTGATGTTTCGACCTCGGCCGTCAACCGCTGGCGGTCGACCGAGTGCAGATGCTCCTGCATTGAGAACAAAGCCCGGACGACTTCTACTTCGTCCTTGTTTTCTTTACCCTCCCGGATACGCTGCTTCAAACGTCTTACACCTTCGACTTCCCGTCGCTTCTTATCCACCTCTCTCCGCAACTCGCCCAGCTGTGACTTGGACTTGCTCAAGACATTGCGTAAGTAGATCTTGGCGGTCTCATCGACCACCATGGTACCATCGTCATGCCAGACAGGGCTGGGCTCGAAGCTCTTGTCTGGTGGCTCTTGGAAAGACCCAATATTGTGCTGGAGGTACATCATGGAATCGAGATGGGGCAGATTCCTTAGAATTTCAGTACCTTGGTGCTGAATCATTCCGTTGCTCTGCTGCAGCATGTCAGATTCAAGCGTGGTCGCAACGCCCCATAGGTTGTTCAGTTTGATCGTCCGGAACTCGCTCAAGTCCTGTAGACTATCCATAACCTCGGGCACATATTCATGATAGTACTTCTCCTTCTGCTTGTTGGTGACATTGATGGCGATGATGTAGCTATTCTTCGCATTGTTCATCTCAAAGAGCTGCTGTTGGTAGGCGCTCTTTGCCTTTGCCTTGTCGTAATGCGATTCGGACTTTTTGCGCTTGGCCTCGACTTCTTGGCACACAGCATCGTATTTGGCTTTCGTCTTGCCGAGTGAGGCATATGAAGCTTCGCGCTCTTGCTCTAGTTTGCCGGCATACTCGGAGTGGCGTTTGCGCAATTCCTCGCAGCGCGTGCCAAAGTATTTGAGGGGCTCAGCGACCTGGGACAAGAGGTTGTTGGCGTATCGATCGTGTTCACCGGCGCGGGATTCGAGCGTCGTAAGCTGAGTTGTCCATGTGGTTAAAGAGGCGCTGGAGGCGTCGGATTGCGAGTTAGTATATAACTTGTTGAATAAAAAACCTTGAGAGTAAGGTTTGGAAAGGACAAAATACCTTTCGAGCGAGCCTGGGGTCATGGCGGGGGTTTCACCAACGCTTAGTTGAGCTGTCTTTCGGTTCTTCTTTTCGAAATACTTCTTGGCTAGAGCCGCAAGCTTCACGCTGTATTCTTTCTCGATGGCGGAGCGCTCTCGGTAGAACTGCTGGATATCTTCGAGCCAGGCGATCCCATGGCCTACCCAAGTATTGGCAGGTTTAAAGCCATCCTATGCAGACGTGTCAGTGATAGGAGTCCATGCCGGGTTGGTTCTCGAATGAGAGCTTTCACAGGGGGCGCAAAGAACAATTCCAAGCCAGTCAAAGCGTGGAACAGCGACAGTTCCATTCTGCGGCACAAAGTAGCTCACCTTGAGCTCAGCGCCAAAGGTGGGCATCTCTTCCACCTCAGCCATGATGGGCAACGTCTGTATATCGTCGAATCGGAGAGCGGAGGGAAGTTGGCCGGCGCAGAGGAGATGGATGCATGAAAGGGGTCGCAAAGCCGAGGCCTCTTAGAATAGCGAGATTGGATGGGACCGAGAGAAGATAAACGAGTAATAATGCGGCTGTTGGTAAAGTTGAAATTGTAGATTGGCGACAGGAAGGACGCGGGGGAAGATGAGGCGCAGCTTAGGAGGATTCAAGACGGAGAGAGAATGTCTCAATGGAGTATGGAGTATGTGCCCCTAAGTTGCAGCGTGCAGCCAGCCTAATACCCCGCCAATTAGTGACCTAGCCTAGCCTGGGGCTTGGGCCTTCAGTGGAGGCTCTACTGGGCTTGTGAGGCTTGCCGATTTCCGGTGTCAGCCACACTCATGAACCTCGACAGATGGAGGAGATCAATTTAGCCGTTGGATAATAGCAGAGACGCCGATGCCGTGGTGGTAGTGGGAAGATTGAGTGTCGCATCGCCATGCACAATGACGGGAGATCTGAGCCTCAACCCAAATGATTTAGACCATCAGGATGTGTTGATGCCCAAACCGTATTCCATGATAGCTTCAAAACGCAGGCAACTTAACTAACCATGATGGCACTGCAACTGTCCCCTGAAACAGCCTGGAGCTACAGGTAGCTACACCCTGCTGATATCGCCTGGCGTGGCATGTCTCCCCCATAATTATGGCCCACGGGAGCTCCAGGGACGGGACCGGACTGGCTCGGCGGGCGGTTGGACGGAAGCCGACTACCCCCGGACAAGGCCAAGAAGCACGTCACCGTTCCCCTATCGCAAGCCAGAGCGAGCAACCGAGTAGATAGAGTCAACTTTGGTCTTGGAATCGTGTTTTTTACGCTTCTTTTACTTCGAGTTTGACGGCGATCTATTGTCTGTACCTCCCAAGGCTACCACGTCGGATCCACTCAACCCTCGCTTAGCTTTCCATATCCCGAGCTCTCGCCCTCATCAATTACCTGATCTTTCCAACGTACAACCATGGCATTGACTCTCCAAACCGCCATCAACAAGGGCAATCCTCTGGCCGAGGCCGTCATCGTGCCCTCCAAGCCCAACCCTCTCACCATCCGCTACTCTGAGCTCCAGGCCGACATCGTCGCCTTCCAGCGCAAGCTCGCCGAGCTCGGCATCGCAAAGGCCGCTCCCGTCTCCATCGCCCTGGTCAACTCCTACGAGTTCATCGTCTCGTTCCTCGCTGCGTCCTGGCAGCGCGGCATCGCGGCGCCCCTGAACCCTGCCTACAAGCAGGACGAGTTTGAGTTCTACATCGACGATGTCAAAAGCGCCATTGTCCTTGTCCCCAAGGGCGCCTGGGCCGCGGGCGCGCCAAGTGTCAAGGCTGCCAAGAAGTTCAACGCTGCTGTCGCCGAATGCTACTGGGATAGCGCCAAGGGCGAGGTTGTGCTAGACGTCAAGGACTATGGACTTCTGAAGGGCAAGAAGGAGAAGATATTGACTGCTGAGCCTGACGATGTTGCTCTGATTCTGCACACCAGGTTGGTTCTGCTATCTCATCTACATTCAAGATTTCGCAGCTAATAATGAACAGTGGGACTACTTCTCGACCCAAGGTGGTGAGTAGATATGGTATTCTTCTTTCATAAACACAGCTCACAGCTCTAGGTGCCCCTCACTCATCGAAATCTCACCCGAACCATGTGTATGTTGATGAAACTTCTGCAATAGCATCCACTAACCCGGGTATAGACAATATCAAGGAGACATATCAGTTGACCTCCGCGGACCGGACTATGCTGGTTATGCCTCTGTTCCATGTCCACGGTCTTCTCTGTGGTCTCCTGGCACCCCTCTTCACCGGCGGCTCCATGGTCGTCCCTCCCAAGTTCTCAGCATCCGACTTCTGGGTTGACTTCGCTACCCACAAGGCCAACTGGTATACGGCCGTCCCTACCATCCACCAGATCTTGCTCAAGAACCCGCCTCCGAGCCCCAAGCCGAGCATCCGCTTCATCCGCTCTTGCTCCAGCCCCTTGTCGCCTACCGTCTTCCAGCAGCTCGAGGAGACGTACAACGCCCCCGTCCTCGAGGCCTACGCCATGACCGAGGCTGCGCACCAGATGACCTCGAACCCTCTCCCTCCGGCCAAGAGAAAGGCGGGAACTGTTGGTATTGGTCAGGGCGTAGAGGTCAAGATCCTCAACGAGCAAGGCGAGGAGCTTTCCCAGGGCTCCGAGGGCGAGATCTGCATCATCGGCGAGAACGTTACCAAGGGTTACCTCAACAACCCCTCCGCCAATACCTCATCCTACCACAAGAACGGCTTCTTCCGAACTGGTGATCAGGGCAAGAAAGACGAGGACGGCTATATCGTCATCACGGGCCGCATCAAGGAGCTCATCAACAAGGGCGGCGAGAAGATCAGTCCCATTGAGCTGGACAATGTCCTGACCCGCCATCCCAAGGTCAGCGAGGCCGTCAGCTTTGCCATTCCCGACGAGGTGTACGGCCAGGATATTGGCGTGGCAGTGGTGCTTAAGAACGGCGAGAAGTTGACGGCCGGCGAGCTCAAGGGCTGGGTGGAAGAGCGCTCTGCCAAGTTCAAGGTGCCCAAGAAGGTTAGTTGCTCGTATTGGTAGGAGTCTGTCGGAAGCTAATGATGGTTGCAGGTCTACTTTACCGAAGTGATGCCCAAGACGGCGACGGGCAAGATCCAGAGGAGGATCGTGGCTGAGATTATGCTGAAGCAGGATACTCCCAAGGCCAAACTGTAAATGGGCGGATTAATGTCAACAGTATATGACGATAGCATATCAGGAAGAGAAAAGCACAGCATAATATAAGTCGACTTGAAGAGATAAATGGCTTATTAGTTCAAATATTTATCAACTGTTTATCAACCATCTATGAAACCTACTCCCAAACTGGTTCCACGCTATCTCATGAGCAAAACATTAATTCTCTCATCTTTCTATGGAGTATCATCTCGCTTTCCCCTATAATAGATCTCGTCTTTGTTGCTTCCCGCCGATCAGACCTCACAAAGTCAGGTTACTCCGCATTACTTGCACATTCATCTAATCAGGCTTATCGTTCTAAATTTACCCCTCATACGCCTAATCGTAGTGGCCATCATGGTCCGCCACCTCAATCACATCATCCTCGTCGTTGATGTAGAGACTGCTATCGTTCCTCTTGAGCCCGGGCTTCTCGGAGGCCGAGGCCGAGGCGGCGGCACCGGGCGTGAGCGTCTTCCGCGGCGTCACGGTGTGGCGCTCAACCCATGCGGCGGTGCCGTCGGGCGCGTCCCAGCGCAGAGGCTCATTTGTAAGGGAGGGTTTCCCGGCGGCGGACAAAGAGTCCGCCGCTGGCTTGGCCACGGTCAGGTCAACGCCGGCCTCTTGGGCGTGCTGCAGGCATGCGGCGTTGGCGTCCTGAAGCTCAAGATAGATAGAGAGGATGGAGACTGTAGACGAGGTGTCGCGATGCAGCAGGACGTAGACGGAGGGTGCCATGGCGTGGTTTTGTGTATTGAAGGAGTGAGAGGAGGGAGGGAGGTAAGTGTTGTCGTTTGATAGCCGTGCCAGCTTTTCCAGAGTTGATGAGTCGAGAGAGGATGTGTAAATGTGTAGATGTATAATCCTTGAAACCCAATGGAGCGGTTTGCTTGTTGTGAATAGGTGACGTTAGTTGTAAGTGGTGAGTAAGGGTAAACGTCGAGGGCGAAACCCCGAGACATTATATCATTCAACTAGACCCCTCCAACCGAGCGAGCCCCTGGCACGATCCAATTGCCAACACCTAGCGCAGCTGACCGAACCCATCTAGCCGCATCTATCTAACTAACTTACAGCTCCGACCAAGGCTCTCCAACTCCCTCCCGCAACCCCCGCGCCATAGTGGTGTGACGTGGTATGAGGTGAGAAGACCAGGATTAACAAGCAAGCACTGCTCTCGGGACCTCGACCCCGTGCGCGTTGGGACAGGGGGCGCTGACGGAGAGGCAACGCCGAGGTGATGCTTTACCTTTCGGAGCTGATGCGGAGACAACCCGGGTTCTGTATCCGGGGTCTCCGGCGCTCACCGGACAGTGACGCAGATTCTTGCCAGACACGATTCCTCTTCTTTTCGGTCTCGCTTGTGATAGAGAGCAAGATACGGAGTACAGTACAGCGCCGATCTACGCAGCTCCTAATCTGGCAGCCCAGGGCCAACTTGGCATGCGACCCTAACCCATCCTCTGTCCATAGCATGACGACATACGATACCCGGCGGCAAAAAAACAGAAAATACGGTCTTTATGGAAGCTACCCTGGAATATCAAGTCAGCTGATGCGAGCTACTGGCCCGTCTAGGGATGTTATCCATCTTTTAAGTTAGGTTTCTATCGATATATGACTCAACTCGTGCACAAGGACATAATCATCGGGTTTAATACCCCGTACGTTTGGGCATGAGAGGGATAACGGGGAATGGCCATGATGCCTCAATGCGGTCAATAAGTAACGTCAAGAGGAGTTTTTGTTAGACTAGGAGATCAAGCTACAGCTGTTGTATCCTTTCTTACTTATTCTCTTGTGGTTACCAAGGAAAGTTAAAGCCTTTAGTTAGTCTCCAATCGTAGCTCAACATGTTCTGTCGCAACTGCACCCAATAATTGATGCTGTGTAATGTATCAGCTACAAGTCAAGTTAGAATATAGCAAAGTTTCATTTAATAATCTTTGAATTATAATGGTAATATCCATAAAGTCTTAAGCTCCAGATGATCCAAGCCATATCTATAATCAGGCTTTCTTTCTTTCTCTCTCAGTACCTTGCTCTCCCCCACCAAAAGGGCGCACTCTTGTCACACAACGCGCCCTATTCAAAGCACGCTACCCCACACTCAACCTTCACTCGCCGCTCTTTGTTATAAACTCGCATCGGCATAACCGCATATAAGATGGCATCTCGTCTCGCATTACCAAGAATCTCACTCTCCCGCTTCAGCGTCACACCCCGTTTCACAACAATCCGCACAATGGTCCAGTCCGTATCCGTCGAGCCCGGAAAGTACGAGTTCCTCGTCGTTGTCCCTGACAAGCCCGGCGTTCGCGAGAAGCGCCTTGAAGTCCGACAGTGCGCACGCTCACCTCTCCTCGGTTAACTGCCAAGACCTTCGAAACTGACACCTGTAGCATCCACTTCGCAAACATGGAACCCAATGTTGAAAACGGGAGCTGGAAGATGGGCGGTATGGGCCCTTGATGTCCGGATCCGTACTGGACACTCAAGTAAGAGCGGAACCACCGAGCTGACATCAATATCACTTAGGTGCCCTCCTCAACAGTGTCCCCAAAGATGATAGCCCGGATAGCCTTGACTTTCTGGGCAGCACCCTCGTTTGCGTGGCTAATTCCGTCCAAGAGGTCCACGACCAAATGAGCAATGATATCTATGCTACCTCAGGTGTCTGGGACATGGAAAAGGTGAGAGGACAGTTACCGATCAAATGGGGATGGATGTACTGACGTGCTGGACAGATCCAGATTTATCCCTTCAGGGCTGCCTTCAGAGTTATCTGATTGTTATATAAGTCAATAAAGAGAACCACCAACTGCAAGGATAGCCAATCACCAAGAAATGACAAAAGCAACTGAATGCTGCATTGCATAACTTGCTATTAGGATGTCCCCGTTTTCCCATCCGCCCATTGCTGGAAACGCATCTTCAAGTGATCCCATGTTCCAGCCGTTGTTCAAATCTCCAGTCCAAAGCCCCAGCTGTTAAATCCCATCAGAAGTTCGGGAGACAAAGAGCCTGATTGCCACCAAACACCTCGAGATAACCGTCCAGCCTAGAGCGTTCCAATTAAAGTAAGAATAAACGCCATAATACACCAATAACAAAGCAATTCCCCAGCCCTTTTTACTCGGGCTTCGCCTCGTCTCCATCCACCTCCTCATTACCATTCTCGGCGGCTTCCTCTGCGGCAAGTCTGAGCTCATAGTTAAGATCGAAACATTCAGCTAAAAGCTCGCTGACGCTCCCTTGTCCCTCGGGAATATCGCCATTGACCACAAATTTGCCGTCCACTTTCATGTTGTCCAGGGAGTTGAGCTATTTATCGTTAGAATCCACTAATACGACAACGATACACTCGAGCATCATCAACTCACCTTCATGCTGTAAGGGTATAGCTCCCGCACAGAAGAAACGCCTCCATTCTTCTGCACCTCAATTAGACAGCGCTTCAATGTTTGCAACTGGTTGTAAACGGGAAGCAAAGCCTCAGATACTGGTTCCGATGCCAGCATAAAAGAGTAGATGTAGGCATACGACCGCCGGACCAGGTACAATAAGGTCCGCTGTGTCCAGAGATCCGCAGGACGCCCCCGTTCATCCAACCAGTTGCCGCCGTCTCGGCTCTCATCAATCTTGTCGAGCTGTCGTTGGAAATCGTAGAGATCCGTCTCACGGAGAGACCACGCTTGAGTGAGAGAAAGCTTCTCGAGGTCGTTGCGGATGTGAATCAAATTATCATAGACTGTCCGCCACTGTTCGCCTACTTCTCCTTTCCTTCAAGGTCTTAGTACAAGTTAATGTGTAATGGGGGTGTTTCTTACCGTTCAAGAACCAAGTCGGACCATCGAAGGCAGCGGTTGTACAACTCTCTGATTTCCTCGCTCCCTTGTACCACAGAACCATCTTCGGCTGTGAACTTGCCGCCATTGTGACCTTCACCAATTTCCAAGATCTGATTCCGTAGCTTCTTCACCTCGGTGGCCGAGAACTATTCGCGATTAGCCCGGTACTTTGATACGTGACGGTTTCCATACCTTGGACTTGGTATTGGCATGAGCGATCGATCGCAAGATCGAAACAAGCCGCTCATGGGTATCCAAAAGACATTCGGGAAGTCGCTCCAACCTCTTTTGAAGTTTTGCAAGGGTTGCGTTGCAAAGTTCAACTCGGTTCGACAGCAGTGTAAGCATGTAGGGAGGGTGTCGCTTATCCGGAGACTCGTCGTTTGCGGCGTCACGAATGCTCTTGCACAAGTCCTCGAGTGTCGCTTTGATACTTCCAAGGTCCTTAGCTGAGTACAAATCAGCTTCAACGAGGTGGTCGAGTAGTCGCTTGATAGTCGAGGTCAAAGCGTAAGTTGCAGGCGCCTCGTTGTTCCGTCCGATGGTAAGGTAAAACAGGGAGAGCAGCTGAAAGCAGCCCTCTAGGACCTTATCCACTGCGTCGGAGAGCGTTAGCTGAACATATCGCATGTGGCTGAACTTATCATTACTCACGTCTGTTCTCCTCCTTGTCGCCCGTCTCGGCGCGGACCACGGTGAGCTCCTTGACTTGGTCCATTGTTTGATCAAACAAAGGCATGACGTCCTGGGTCCGAATGTAGTTTGTGCGATCCTGTTTCAATAGCAGAAGATGGTCCCGGATCATTACCAGCTTGTCGAGGATGGCCCTCTCCCGGGGGTCCCGCGGCATGGGGATCGCTGGAGTATCCATGATGGCGCCTGTTCCTTTCGAGCTTGCTGAGTATAGTCTGCAAGCTGCTCGCGAGAGGAGGAGGTAAGCTATGTATAGATAATCAATACAAGACTTAAGCGGGTTGGTTGTGTTTTGCGCAGGTTCTTTGAGCTTCGACGATGTGAGGAAAGGCAATAAGAGTGGCGGCGGGGTCGGAGGTCCAAGAGAGTAGTTGGGCGTCAGTGGGGATGTCGCGATGGACTAGGTCGTTGTCGCTGCCTTGTGACGCGGAGAAGGAAGAGTAGAAGGAGGTAGTAGTTTCCAGACAGAATATAATAAGGTCGGAAAGGGCGGGAAGAGGCACGAGAGGAGGAGTAGGAGTTGGTGATGAAGAGTCTCAGATAAAAGTTATCGCAGCGTTTACGTACGAAAGTCTGCACGTTGACCAGGGATGTTGTCACTTAAAGAAAAGGACCCCCCTCCCATGTTATCTGCTACGTACAACACTGAGCCCGAACTCTTCGTCGCGGTAATGGGTGATGGGTAATGGTGGGGCGTCCTCCGGATCCAAAGCCAGGGTGGGGTACATGCGTCGCAAGGCGTCGTGGCCCCGCTTTGGTTCATGTTGATTGGCTCGTTACGCTTTGGCCAATGACGTGGTCGCACCACACACACAGGCAGGTACGGAGCTCGGATAATCTATTGAGCCCTCCACTTTAGGTCTTGAAGCCCTCCAAACCCCGACCAGTAATTTTCTGTGAGCCTCAATTTGGTGATATTCGACATCTAAACCACCAACGACTTGTCTTCGTGCAGACTTTCCAACCTCCCACTGCAACGACAAATCCATTCACAATGTCTCACGCCGAGCTCGCTTCGTCCTACGCGGCCCTGATCCTCGCCGACGACGGCGTCGAGATCACCGTACGTTTCGCCCGTCAATTTTCGATGCCCCGCGTTCTTGTGGAATATGTGTGCGCGCGCCAGGACTGAAGGCTAACTCATGATCGCAACCATCCAGGCCGACAAGCTCCAGTCCCTCATCAAGGCCGCCAAGGTCGAGGACGTTGAGCCCATCTGGACCTCCATCTTCGCCAAGGTACGAACCGATTCCCCTCGACGTCTCTGCGAGATCAACAGGACCTGGATTTTCTGACTGGGGTTTTCCGTGTGTTTAGGCTCTCGAGGGCAAGGATGTCAAGGACCTTCTCGTGAACGTCGGCTCTGGTGGCGGTGCCGCCCCTGCCGCCGGTGGTGCTGCCGCTGCTGGTGGTGCCGGTGAGGAGGCTGCTGCTGAGGAGGCCAAGGAGGAGGGTACGTTTCAATCGCTTCTGATTCTGACCCGCGCGGATTGCTGACAACCACTGCAGAGGCTGAGGAGTCTGACGAGGACATGGGCTTCGGTCTCTTCGACTAAAAAGGCACGCCGCTACGACTGTTTCCTTGTTCTTTGTACTTCGAATGCATGGCTTCGGGGTTTCCAATCGATCGATCATACAGGATGGAGAGAGGGTACTATACCCTGCGCCCTGGACCGAGTAGCTTCCTTCATACGATTCTATGATGAACGCACTCAACGGAGTTTACGCGGAGGGAGAATTGGTCAATTCAACGGCTCTGAAGAAAAAAAGTCCCGCCATGGGTGGTTTGAGTTCAACTTGGGTTCCTTGAACGAACTGTGATCACGCAAAACTGCTGTGAATGTGTATGAAATGGGATCATGATGCTTCGTTTATCGCCCTTGTCCGCCTAACTAGTTTGGTCCACATGTAGAACCCGATCGCCCTCTCAACCTCAACCTATCACTCCTCACCAACGCCGCGCCATGCATTTTTTCTTCCAGGGCCTTACAAGCTACACGTTTATTTGACAATCAGGACAGAAGAGGGAACGAGACCGGCCTCTTTGAGAGTCTTGGACAAGTCAATGTCGCCTTGGAAGGTCTGTCTCGGGAATGTAGTCGTGAAGCTCGTCACTGCTTTACCCGTCTCAGCCTCAACCTGCTGGGCGAGCTCAAATAGCGTCGTCTCGGCCGGCAATGTCTTGGTGATGTTTCCGCCATCCGTCTGCAGTCGGAGTCGCGCCTCGTTATGGTTCGACTTGGGCTTGGGTGCGGCGGCGGCGACGGGAGCAGGTACGGCCTCGGCCTGGGGAGCTCTGCCCTCACGAGCGGCCTTGGCTTCCTCTGCCTTGCGGCGGCGTTCAGCCTTGTCAGCTTCGATCTTGGCCTTGATGCGCTTTTTGGCTTCGAGTTCATCGGCCTTTTCCTGACGCTTTTGGGCGGCTTCCTTCATTTGCTGTTTGCGCACAAGCTCTTCCTTGGCTTCTTGACTCTCCTTGGTTGCCTTTTGGCGGATTTTCTAGAACAGTTAGACTTCATTGCGCTTTGATGGGGTGGATGATGGGTTACCTCATTGCGCTTGTGCTCTTCTTTATCCTGAATAGCTTGGAGGTCTCGCTTGGCTTGCAGACGCTCCCGGAGCGCTTCCAACTTGGCCTTCTTCTCTTCATCAGTCAAAGGCGCTAGTTCTTCCGTAGACTCTGAGAAGTCGGTATGCTCACTGAAAACTCGATTAGCAAGGTTAAGCGAGAAATGTTTAGAGCAATCGCATGATGCCGACTTACGTCTTAGTTGCGTGATAAGTGGCTAGATCATGGTTTCTGAAGCGCTTGCCGCACTCATTACACACAAGAGATTTGGCATTTCCACTTTCAATCTCAGCAATCTTGGCCTCAGTGTCTACATCATCATCGTTGCTAGCGGCAGCAGCCTTGATGTCGTCCAGGGACTTGTCCTGATTATCCTCAAGCCACTGTAGGGCACCTTGGACTAAGACGAGTCAGTAGATGTCGGGACATAGTGGATGGAAGAAGCTCACGGCCACCAGATTTCTTGACAGCGAGCTCGGAACGCTCTTTATCAAAGCCCATGTCGAGCAGAGTATCGAGATCGGACGGCATCTTGGCGATGATTCGGGTGTGTGGTGGTGTCGGTAGTTTGTCGATGGTGGGGGTGAGTGAGGGGCAGTAAAGTCAGCTCAAGTAGGTGGAGGTAAGAGAAAAGAGTCCAAGCTGAATTTAGCTTTATTGTTATCCTCCTGGTGATGTTCACTATACAAGAGTGAATCAAATTGGGGATCTAGTGAATCAGATGGTGGTTGTGTAGGTGTCTCGAATGGACCCTTTACATGAGCATGAGCTACAAGCTAAGAGAGACGTCATTCCTCCGCTGCCTCAGTAACCTCCGGCTTTTCTACGGCTTAACTATTAAGCTGCATGTCACTAAGCTTGAGCAAGTTCATCATCAACTTCACATGAAACTCTCTTTGATAAATGAATTGTGAATCATGTGCAGTAAAATGTTTTAACTGTCCTCATGGGTTTCACTATAGAGCTCATGTTGCTAACTCTCCACCAACATACTGGATCTCCATCATGACTCTACCACCTTGGCTCACAACTGTAAAGCGACGTCTGGTGTGCTACTCTCGCCTCTGAAACTCGACTGAATAGTACCTCAGACTAAGGATCTAGCAGACTGGAGAGCTTGAGAAAGTGCCTCAAGCACAGCCGGCAGCTTTTGAGCCCCCAGATGGCCGCCCGCCTCCGCCGCGACAGTTGATAAGCCATCGAACCGAGTATGAGCTGCCTCTCCTCAACCGCCGTATAGACCCCAGTCAAGACTCCCCCCTTTCCGCCATCTACCGGATATATGAGCACATCGTCCTAGATCAGCATCTCGAGATTCGTAATGAGCTTGAGGCCTTCTGGTTTCACAGGAACTGGGCTATAGCGGATATCCCGGACCCGTGTGACCCTGACCCGGAGCGGTACGCCTGTCTCGCGTGTATCCCCGCGCTGCTCTGTCTGGCTTTTAACCGGAGAATCGAGATGGGCTTGCCAAGAGAGGCTCCCCCAATCTTCAACCATGATATGCTTGATGAGTGGAGGGCACGGGAGCGCGAGTATGAGAGCGAACCTCTGTGGACGAACAAGGTGTTACAGCTTGATGAAGTGCTCGCCATTCCTCACTGGAATAACGAGACTCGCCAATTTGCTTCTCTGGCGAGTTTTGAGTGCCCTGAGGCATCCAAAGAGTTTGCAAAGAAGAATGTTCTTGTCTGGCAGCCGCATCTTCACTTTGCTTGACCTCCAAGAGTTTTAATCAGCAGTTGAAGCTAATGCTCGGGTATCATTATTAGTTTGCTATATATTATGGTACACTCATAGTGATCTGAGGAAACGGCCGAGCCTCCCTCGCTCAACTCCAGATGATCGGTTTGTAGCCGTAAGTCCGGCTAAAACTCTCATCCAGTTGCTTCAGCACACCCCTCGTCACATCGTGGTGGTACCAACGACACCACTCGTTCACCGCCTGGGCACTGATATATCCCTCTCCAATAACACTGAGATATCGGTCCAGGTACACAACCGCATCGGCCATGTCGTAGGCCCGAGGATTGATGTCGCAGAGACGGTTGAGCTTGCTGCACAACGCGTACGTCCAGGGGGCGGCATATATCCTCAAGCCACCATTGCATCCACGATGGTCAAATACAAGATCGTTCTGTTGTTTTGCTTCTTTCACGAGAGCGGTCTGGACATCCCGAGCCATGAACAACTGTGTTGAGTTGTTGAACCACTCGTCCCCAAGCCGCCCTTGGGCTTGGCTATTGGCAAACCTGGCGGCGTTGTGAAGTGATATGTAGTCTTTTGAGGCTGGGTCTTCGAGGAAGAAGTCAACATCGTGCGTTGATTGTCTTGAGCGGAGATAGACGGTGTTGACTGCGCCGCCGACTATCACTACGCTGGTGTCGACGTTGCATTCGTCCAGGTACTCGGCCATCTGCTGGAAGGCTTCGAGGATCTGTTGTCGGCTGAGTTCCGAAGAGTCGTGCTGGACTGGCCGGCCCGAGGAGTCGCGAAACATTGGAGGTATCATGACGGGGCCACCTATAGGATCGGATATAGTGACTGGGCGGATGGGTAGAGACTCCATCTCACGCTCATGTCGAGAATGATTGCAGCCCATGATGAATTGTGGATGCGAGTTGCTATTTCGTCTCGTGTATAGCAGTATTAAGAAGATTAATTATTATAGAATTATTATGATCTCTGCCGTCGCTTCGGAAAGTTATATGGTTCACGCTCCATCCTCCTGACCCGGGCGATCGGTTCGTATAAATAAATATTCAGATCTGCTCTGTACGAGATGGCCGCACACATTTGGCCTATTATCTCGGCCTAGGCGGTTGTTCTGAAAATACCCAGCCCCAGGACTTTGCTAGGAATAGATGCCATGAAGCCTTAGCTGAAAGTGGCACCGCCTCGTGTTGGTCGATACGAGGGCCCTGCAGCTGGCGCTTGTCGTTGGCTGCTTATTATCACACACCAAAGACTCGACTTGAATCAGTCTAAACTGTTCTTTTTTAGGCTACTGTGGTGGGTATGAGGATGTCTCAGCGTATTATTTAGTCCTACCGCGTGAACCATTCATGTAACGTTAGGACTTTGGGCGCTTACTGCTCAGTAACAAGCCTCGACTTTTCCTCGACAAATAGTTAACGTTAGATCGTATAATCTCCAGCCTGAGAAACCTGATATCTTGATCACGTGTGTCTTATTGCCAGATATGGTGCTTAAACGACATTAACAAACAACTAACATTATGGCAACAATTCCGCCGCGGTCCATTAATACAACTTGTTCTCTGGCTGCGATGCCATCAGCACGTTAGCAAGCTTCAGCATGTGGACTCGCTGTCCATCACTATTATTTGTGTGTCGGATACCCACTGCACTCAGCCTTCCCTGCCTGACGGCGAGATCCTACTGCACGCCAGCGACCTCACTAACAGCGGCACATTTGAAGAACTCCAGGCTCAGCTGAACAGGCTCAAGAGTGCACCGCATCGACACAAATTGCCATTGGGGGAAACCATGACGAGCTGCTAGATCCAGAGTATGTGCGGCAGTTTCCAGACCGCATCTGCGAGAGCGAGGGTACGGCACGGAGTGATTTAGATTGAGGAGACATCACCTACCTACACAACTCGTCGACTACGCTGTACTTGGCCAACGGCCGCCGACTCAAGATATACGGCTCCCCATTGACCGAGGCATAACTATGGGACGTGGACATTTCAGTATCCCCCGATACGTCAGGTGGGGGCGGGCGCTGTTCCCGACGATACCGATATTCTACTTGCCCATGGGCCGTCCAAGGGACATCTCGACGACGCTGGTAAAGGATGTCCCCCGCTGCTGAAGGATATATGCCGTGCACGTCCTCGGCTTGTGGTGTTTGGGCATATCCACAGCGGTGCAGGATGCAAGCAGATGGGTTATAGTGGAGCAGATGAAGCGGATGATCGCATTATGCTGGGTGAGGACGGGCTGCTCCTGGTGTTTGCCATGGCATTCTGGATGTTGGCTGTGATTTCTAGGCCGTGGGTTTCGGAGTTGTTGTCGGCCAAGCCAACACAGCTGGAGAGGAAGCAAACGACGCTGGTGAATGCTGCGATGATGATGGGTCGAGAGGATGGACATGAGGTTGCAGTCAAGGTAATCGATAACTGATCATGACCCACACGATGATAGACCCTTAGAGACAAGACACGTCTTTCATGATGAGCTGGAATACCTGCTTGATAGATAGACCAGACATCCGCCATGCATCCTGCCGAATGCAATAGTAGAACCCAGCCCATCCGCTGCTTATCAATCCAATGCTCGCGTGCCGTGATGCCCTCTCGTCCCAGAGACAAGGAACCTTTTTTGTGGGCTCTTCCGTCTCAGTTCCCCGTGGTCCGTGCGCCCTGTAGCAACCATCCATCCAACTGGTGGTCTCCCAGAAGAAGGAGGCGGCGTTCAGAAGCAATTACGTCGTGGGAGCGACGCCAACCAACGCCATCTTTTCTCCTTTCACCTCTATAATACCCCCATCACCACACCAGATCTCTGTCTCCCCTTCACGCGACCGATCTATAGTGACGATATCAACTCCGCGCAGCCTCTTATCGCTCTCATCTCTATCTCTGCACCCATCTACCGCTCGACTCTTCGACGACTCCTTCTTCCCTTTGCCACGTTTCCACTTGGTTTATCGCCGCATCGAGGCCCCCCAAGCGCATCTCGCGACACCGCAACACCGTAGCTACAGCCCCTGGAGACGATTTTAAGCCACAATGTCGGTCGATATCGAGCCCCTTGAGCTGTCTTTCAGACGTACGTGATCTGCGATAGACCATAGCTTGTCTTTGTCATTGACATGGATGCCAGGCCCTTTCACTACCGAGGTTTCGCAGACCCTCACCCTCAAGAACCCCAACTCGACTCCCGTGGCCTTCAAGGTATGTTCTTCTGCCATTGTAAAACCCGCAAGGTTTCTAACAGCTGTCTTAGGTCAAGACTACTGCTCCCAAACAGTACGCCTGCCCCTCTTTCAACTCTTCGAATCGCAAACCTAACAACTCCTGAACAGATACTGCGTGCGACCAAATGCTGGCCGCATCGAGGCCGGATCGAGCTTCGATGTTTCTGGTAAGACTATCGTCTCTGTTAGGCCGACAAGTACTTATAACCCCATAGTTTTGCTCCAGGCTATGAAGCAGGACCCTGCACCGGATGCTCGTTGCCGAGACAAGTTTCTTGTCCAATCAGCCTCCATTACTGCCGACAAGGAGTTTGCTAGCATCGCCAATGTGGTATGATTCTTGACGATTTGGGCTACTCCGGTCATGAAACTGATCACGGTCAACAGCTGGAAACAACGGAGAAGGGTCAGCTTATAGAGCGCAAGATCCGAGTCAACTGGCTTGCGCCCACCTCCGATCTCGACCAGACCGCCAACCGACCGATCAGTACGCCTAACAAGCAGGCCATCGCCAATGGTGTAGGTCACGATAGCTCCAGACTGCACAATTCCAACATCTGACCACGTACTTAACTAGGCTAACGACACCCCTGACGTTTCGCGCACATATTCTTCCCCGGGTCCTACCGACGAATCTCCCTCCGCCGGGGCTCCTCCCCCCTATCACTCCGACGACGCTGCCGTTGAAGACGCAAAGTCTCAGCCTGATGAGGAGTTCGAGGCCAAGAGCGCAATCAACCAGGCCACATCGACCATCAAGGAAGCTGCTGAGCTGACTTACGAGGATCTCAAGGCTAAGCTCGGCCAGGCGGAAGCCCAGCTCATCGCTCTCAAGGATGGTGGTCTTAGGCAGCGCAACGTCAAGTCAGGCACTAGCGATGACGAGAAGACGCCTCTTGCCCAGACTGCCCAGGCCGTGACTCAAACGGTCGAGGGTGTGCCAGTGCAGATGGCGGCGATCCTTTGCTTGATCAGCTTCCTGCTCGCCTACTTCTTCTTTTAGACATAGGTAGGAGATGGCCACTTCAGGGGTCTTTTTTTGAAAGAGGAAGTTACTAGACAGGCCTGATGACGCTCATGAGGACCCGGTCCAAAAGAGACCCATGACGACCGAGGACATGCATCTTCCAACGTTTGCAGGGTAGACTTGTAACCCATAGGACTAAACGATTATATTACATCCGGGGCGGAAAGCATGCGTACTACGGCACCAGCCCGCCAAGAGTGAAGGAGTTAAAGAGCATCGGGAGAGGGGGGCGGAATGCTTGGGTAATGTGGTGGAACGAACTAACATAAGTGGTTGGAGGTATGACCGCAAAAGACGTAAAGGGATGCGGGACGCCTTCGAGGCTTTGTTTGTACACTCTTGCTAGGGCCGTTCGCGGCTCTGGTGTTTCTCTTTTTTCTTGTCCTTTATTATGTCTATTGTTTATGTTCGTTAATAACCTGGGCGTCCACTTATTGTCTCATGTTTACAAACTCGTGACTTTGCATCCTGTCTTCCTGCTAACATGAATACTGCCCTGACACCCAGGTTTGCACATTCAAGCAGCTAGATGTCACATCTCGAGATATCAGCATATATGTAAAGGTCTGTCGACAGTGAAATGGTTCCAAGTCTCTGCTCTATTCAGCTATACCGCCCCAAAGACGACCATTTCTTTCATGTCAACCCTCAAAACGCCGTGCACAAAAACACACCCTATCACTCTATGATGCTTTTTCCATCTATTTGTCGACTTTCGGCCCCCGAAGGTCAAATCCGGAACAGGTATCCTCTTCTCTCTTGGTACCGGACGAAAGTCCCAATAAAATTAGACATCAAATTTCATTTAACCGAACACCCCACTAGACACTCAGCCATAGTCTTTAGGCTTGGATCTCGGACTCCTTCCAGTGGACAGCACTACCGACAAGGCGACCACCTTCCTTGCGCTTCACACGGCAGTTCATGCCAACGTTCTCATCTAGAATGAAGCGCCAAATGGCATAGACCCAGCTCTCATGTCGGGGCAGGTCGTCGTAGAACTCGTGAGCAATGTTACGCACAGCATGGAGGCGAGTCCATGGAACGGCGGGGAAGTCGTGATGCTCGTTGTGCAGGCCAACGTTGTAGGTGAACCAGTTGAGGGGCCCGTAATACGAGAAGGTCTCGGGGACTGGGATGCGGTTCTCGGGATCCCTGGCGGAGGGAGTGATGGTCTCGTAGACGTAATGCTCGGCGATGAAGTGACCAGCGAGAGGGTGGAGGCTTCCGGCGAGGAAGGACGAGAGCAGGAGGTAGAGGATGGCGTTGAAGGAGGTGAAACGGTAAAGGAGGACGTCAAAGGCGAGCTGGACGGCGATATTGAGGAAATGGATCGGCGTCAGAGGCACGCGGTAGACGGCCATGGGGCGGAGGGCATAGAAGAAGATCTGGAAGGTGCAGAAGAAGGCCTTTCCGAAGATAGAGTCGAGAACGAAGGCCTCAAAGGCAGTCGGGAGATCGGTGTCGAGGCCATCAACGCCGAGGGACTTGTGATGGGTGAGGTGGTATGGCTATAGGTGGCAAATTAGCAAATAGAATATCCCCGTAATAGAGCTGACGTACTCGGAAAGATGCACTATACGGGATGCCAATTGGAAGGTTGGCAAAGATGGCAATCAAACGATTGGCGCGGGGGCTCCTGAAGGCCAGGTTGTGTGAGATCTCGTGGATGGCGAGGAAGAGATTCTGGTTTGCGGTTGCGCCAAAGACGTAGGCGACGGCCCAGAACTTCCAAGACCAGAATGAAGTCGACTGGAGCATGCAGGCGAGGAAGACCTGAAGGGAGACGACGCCGAGGACGACCCATTTCGTGAGCGGTTCGGGGCCACAGAGCTTGGTTATCTGTCTAGGTCAGCATCTGAGCCCAGCGGGGTCAATTGAGAGTGAGAACGAACCTCGGGGTGGGCTTTAATGATTGCAAGACGACGAGTCCGATGAGGCTCCTCGGTATAAGTCCAGAAGAAGTCATTGGTCTTTTGAGAAGCATCCTCGTGCTCCGCCGCGGGAGCTGGGGACGGGCTATCGCCCTTGGCCCTCGATGTGACGGTGGAGGAGTTGGCCGCAGACATTGCGACTTGGGAAATTTTGATCTCTTTCTTTGTTGCGTGTCTCTTTTTAGAGGAAATGATTGAAAGAGATGGGAAAGAAGGCAGGTCCAAAAGAGTGAAGATGAGAAGAATAAGAGACCTTTGTTCGCCTTGGTCCAGTGCTGTTTTCTTGCTGTGTCTTCGCGCAAGGGGCAGCTTAATCAAGGCGACGTGGAAGGCGGTGAAATTTTAGGGGCGAGCAATAAGTTAGCGGGCAGTTTTTAGGTTACTCTTTCGATCCAGGGGACCGTTTTTGAGGGGTCGAAGCGGGGCACAGTTAGAACAGGCCAATGAGAGGACCTGGCTGCGCGGCGTGGCAAAGGGGCCCCTTGAGACGCTGAGCATTACAGAGCAGAAAAGTTGCCCCCAAATCTTTTTGAAAGGGCGGGGTCTCTGAGGTGAGAAGAAGTGGTGCGATTCGGAGCCGTCGAGTTCCAGGGGTAAGCATGCAGGACATACGATTCTTCGGTATTTTTTGGAACATCCCTTGTATTTAGTAGACCAGACTCTTAAGTTGTTCCTTCTATGGAAGAAGCGGGGGATGTTATGGGACGGTAAAGCGTCAGCTTCATTTATACGCTGCTAGAGGACTGCGACACCTCCGAATACGAATACTGAGTATATCTATTGAAAAGTATCCGCCCTTGAGCTTCGGCTGTTGACAGAGAGGCTCTTTGCTCTAATAATAGTTTTAAGCTTATGTGTATTGATGCTTCTTATCTACTTCTAGCTACCTAGGTGATACATTTCATTCGGTTACTAGAAGCAGTTTTGCCCTCTTTAACATAGTTACTGCTTGTGTATACGATGACTGGTCATATTGGTGGTCATAAATCGATCTCACTGATAGATAATGGAACACTATAAAACAGAAAACCCATGCACTCCGCATGGCAGATCAATATGAAATTTAATAGCAGTAGCATATCGCAGCTAAATTCTCAAGTCCAAGTCCAGCAAGAAAGACAGGAAAGGCAGGAGCTTCACGTTGAAGACCCTGTCATGTTTAAGAGTGGAAACGTCCACCACCATGACCAAAGCTGGGCGTTCTTGGCAGGAGCTAAACCTCATGTTTTGAGGCTCAAGCCACTCACTCTTGCTCCAACCTTGACCTTTCACCATCAGCGTCTTCTTAAAACAACATGTCATGAAACAAATTATCTTTCGTCTATTCTCGTGTTCATGATGATAACGTTAGAATCCATTGCCTGTGGACCCGGAAGCACATGCATCGTAGCCAACTGCTCATGCATCATCTTATCACCTGAGGGTATCAAAGGCTCTCAAACAACTCATTACATCGCCAGCTACAACTCCATCGCTCTTTTCTGCCAAAAGACCCCTAGTAATTCTTGACTCAAATTCCGTTACTAGCACAAGAGAAGACACCAGCAACCTGGCCAGCTTCGAAAGAGTCGATGATGCCCTGGACACTGGCATATGTGCCAACTGTCAGGAACAGAATACCGATTGCGATTAGGATGATGTTGATGATGTTTGCTGTCCAGTCGGTGACCGCACTGTGGTGTCGTCCTATCTTCTGGTCTGCAGCTCGCATGCGGAAGTAAGCGACACCCCAGAAGATGAAGCCAAACCAGCAATCGAACAGAGATGACATGACGGAGAGAACTGCACCATGTTGTTAGCATTGTCTCGCACAAGATCAACTTCGACCCGAGGTGACTTACGAGAGTTGAAGAAGGGAATGACCATGGCAATGATAAAGGCCAAGACCCATGTCGCGGCAAGGATACCAGTCCAGGACGCCCAGCCAACCACGGTGTGGCTATTCATGTGCTTCGAGTTGCGGAAAACACGGAAAAACACGAATCGAGCCGACACCGAGGCATACAAGCAGCCCAGGAAAATGATGGTCGGGATCATCAAGGAAAATGCAGCCTTCTTATACACGGGTTCAAGCGAGCCGAAAGCAGGCGCAGTCATATACTGATTTCCAGTATAAGCATATACGACGGCTCCGACGATACTAAAGACGAAGATCTCGGCAATCGTGCACGCCCAGAGCGACTTAGGGAAGTCCCTATCATCAATTAGCTTTGTCCAGTGCATGTTCCAGTTCTTTACTTACCGAGGGTCGCGCATCTCAGCAATGAAGCTGGGCAGGGTGATCTGGCCAATAAAAGTGTAGCTGATATTAAGGAAGGCCGACATGCCATTGACAAAGGTCGTTCCCTTGACCGGAAATGCTGTGACAATCGGGTCGCCCATCGTGGCAAAATCATAACCAGCCGGATGGCTCTGGACACCCGCGAAAACAGCTGCGAGCAGGACAGAGATGAAGGTAAAGAACGCTGAGGCGGTACCCAACTTGGCCATCATATCAAAGGTCCTAGGCAAAGAACCAATCAGACAGATGATGGTAACAATGACGGAGAACATGACCGTGCGGCAGCTGCCAACATCGTCGGCCGCAGTCATGGTATTAAGGTACTTAGCTCCGACTAGGACATGAAGACCCTGGATGAAGGTGTTGTTCAGGATAAAGCAGAAAGCGGTTCCCCACCAGGCCCATTCCTTGCCCCAAAAGAGCATCTGTCCAATATCGCAAACGTCGCGCACCTCGGGGTGACGCAGGCAAAATTCCCACAGAACAAGACTGGTATAGAGGACAGTGGCAGCAACGACAACGGTCAAGATCAGACCAGGGACAAGACCGAGGACGCTGTACGACCAGGGAAAACTCATGATGGCGAGACAGATGTACTCGCTGAAGAGGAGGGCGGCAGTCTTTTGCCACGAGCAAGTCCTGTACTGGATCTGTTCTCCCTGTTCGGCCGCCAGTTGCTTGTTGAGGATAGCAGAGCTGGAGTCTTCCGAGTCCGAGACGTCGCGCTTCACGAAGTCAGGTAGACCAGTAATTCGGGGACCGACAGTAACACCAGGGCCTCCAAAGATAGACGCCCATCGCGACGAAGGGGTCTGTGCCTGAGAAGGGCGGCGCTCCGGGTCAGGGCTATCACCCCCAGAGTTGAAGGAAGTCTTTTCAGCCATTGTATGATTGTGTCGGTGGTCGAGAGGACGGCAAAGGTATGTCGATTATTTTCAGATGCCAGCGAGGCTGACCAGAAAGTAGAATATAAAGGTAATCTCGCAACCAAATTCAAAATGGTCAACACAGAGTCAGAAGAACGGCCACTATTCGAGAAGAAAAGACGAGCTGGCACAATCTCAACTGTGGATATCAGAAATCATTGGGGAGCCAGGCTACATTTTAAAGAAACAAAGCTAACCTCTATTCTCAGTCTTCTACAACCCTACCGTCCTTTCAGTGGTTATCTTACAGTAGGATTCTCAAGTTTCGCCCATGTCGCCCACTTTACAACGCCCCTGTCGGACACCTTCTGCATCGGTCGATTTTATCAGCCAAGTTGCGCTAAAACGATCAGAGCGCAGGGCATCACGTTCAACACCCCATGGGCGTCGGCCGACTTCCAGCACGACGAACCGCCGCAATCCACCCGGAACGGCGCACAGGATCCACAGCCCTCCACTCCGTCCCGCTGCTCCTCCGCGCCATGTGCCGAACATCCGCTGCTGGCCTCTCAACCCCCCGACGGTCCAGGCTGGGGCTGCATGTCAGCCAGTAAACTGCAGCGGGAATCGCATCATCGCGTGAAAGTGCAATCCACCGGGATGCCCGTCTGGTCGATCATAGATGCCTGGATTGTCGCAGGGGCCCCAGGGAAACTCAGCAACAAGTCTAAAGAATGCGATTCAGAGGCATGATTGGGTTACATACCATCGGGAGCGTGGGGTCCGATACAGAAACGTAACGACGGTAACGTAGCCTGTACGTTATGGGAATTACGTCGAGGGGCGAGACCAGATCGAGGAGGAATTGTTCCTACTCAACAGGCAATGCTCTGATGCTAAGCATGCAAGGCTCAAGAGCTGAAGTTAATAGATCGCACGCAATTTGATCGGCTCGTGATCACCAGGTGGTCAGTTCACGAAGTGTCGACACTCTGATGTAAACCTGGAGAGTTCTAGGGCCCTAAGGACATCGAGAACATCGAGGCCAGGCGACGCTGATGAGCGTTTCTTCATCCGATCGTCTCGATGCTAAAGACAAAAAACTCTGCAAGCCAACGTCGCTCAGCTGAGTCTATGCAAGTGATCTTCACTTTACGTCAAGCCCTTTACAATGTGGATTCTTCAACTTCACATGCGCACATCGGGTATCTCTCTTTTCGGGGAGTCCATCATACATGGCTTGATCTCACAAGAATGATGCGAAGTTGTAATGATGGGATCCCTGGTAGCGCCAGCTAAATGGGGACCCCGACGGGCCAGGAAGAGGCCCCGAGGGCCCGGAGCACTCGCGAACCCATGACGGAAATAAGAGTGGCGCTATCCTCAAGTTTGCTGACCTTGTCTGACCAGGGAACTGGCTTGCATCAGAGCAGCCTTAAAAGACGCAATTCAGGCTAGAACCAAGAGATTCGCGGACCGTCGGTCACGGCTGTCGGTCTCGTCTCCGAGGCCTCTCGTTGCGTCGCATGTCAACATAAGCCGGTCAAGACGTGCACGACTTTTTCCCTCTGAATGCATAATTGCGCCGGTATTATCGTCGACACAAGCTGACATCCGCACGGGGAGTTCGGGGGAGGCCATCACCTCCCCGTTGCGCACGCGCAAGTACATGGGCCATTTTAAGCTTATTACTCAAAGACCATGTCTCGACCGCCATGGACGTTGTTTGAGCGCAAGCGCTACCCACAGGAGTGAGGTTATCGCCAAGCTAGTGCCAAGAGCTAGGCGATCTCTCGGCGATCTAGGATCCAGCCAATTGGCGACATCTTACGATTCATCATAAAACCTCAGTCGAGTCCAAAGAACAATACTCCGTACACGAGTTTTGAATAGTAAAATTTCAATTCATATGTTTCAACTACTAATTCAAGCAAGATTCTCACGTGAAAATAAAGAAGAAAAAGCTGCCAGTAGAAATAGCAAAAAAAATAGGTCCAAATGGCAAAAGAGTTCGGCCCCCAAGTTGTGTATGGGGACCTACATCTCTGCCGATCGGGTTGTCGTCGGGTTATTTTTTTGCTGGAACCGGGAATTGAACTTGCGATGTCGTCGGGGTTGTCGTCGGGGTTGTCGTCGGGGTTGTCGTCGGAGTTGTCGTCGAAAGTCGAACCCTTTATCCACCAGGCGAAACAGTTTGTCCTGACCGCTTACCACGGCGCCTTCTGTTCCCCGTTGGAAACTGGTTGATTTGTTCCTGGCTATAAGGCTATCTGCTCTGTTTCCCCTCGTGGTGGGAGACACGGTAGGTGCGGTGGTGCCACGGTGGTGGTGAGGTGTGGTCTTGAGGGGGGAACAACTGGCGGGCAGCTGGCAACTTGGAGTCGCTCCAGCTCCTGCATGAGGCATTCCTTTCCCTGCGATTTGGTTTGTCGTGAAAAGTTTAGGTGTTTTGAAGTCGTCGCCAAAGCATCTGCAACACTTGCGCAAATATTCTGTGAAGTTGAGGCCATCACCAACCACAACCACTGTCGGTATGAGGATCACGCTTTACCACCACAACCGGCCCGGTATTAGGAGAGATTACGTGGTTTAGGAAATGATAGAAACATCCGAGTGGTAATACGTATGCACTTGCAACATAAATATTACATGGTCCTTAGGCAGTCGCAGCACTTGCTACACCTCAACATGCTATGACACCTTATAAGTAGAGAGGTTTTTCGTCGCTTCGTGCGTCGTACGGCGGTTGTCGCACTCGCATTCGGTTCGATTCGGTTCGAGATCGTATATAGGCAGTGAGAAACATCAAGGAGGATAGTAAAGAAGATATTCGAATCACGAAAACAAGGTGGCAGGCAGGATGGTCGCTGGAGGATTATCGGGTGGAAGACCTAGTATTATTGGCACTAGCACAAATACACGATCAAGAAGTCAAGGCAGAAATTTCAGAAGAGCAGCGAGAGAGCAGAAAGGACAAGAAGGAGGTTTACACGCATTTCGCATGCGATGGAAGATTGTGATGATGAAGGAGTGAAGTTGGTGAGGCTCCGATGGAACGTGGAGCCAAATCTCTTGGCTGATGTGTGGCCCCAAAGTGGATAATAGGGTTTGCGCCGCTTTGCAGGTCACGGATAGAAGCATAGACTCGTGGAGTGAATAAATCCTGGTTGAGTGGGGTTAGGTAGGTTACTGTGATAGTACGGAGTATGGGTACCCAGGTATGAAAGGTGATAACCAATAATGACCATCTTATCTGTTCTTTGTGATTTATTAGAGTGAGTTTCTTTAGATGGTTTTCTTCCTTAGGGTGAACTGATCCTCATCAAGGTCTCTTACTCCCTTTGACTGGGCCTTTTTAACTACCTCATGACGAGTACAGTAGACTAGACCTAATCAAGGGGACCAATAGGACGAGTAACTAGTCTATCATAACCTTGAAATCCGAATCATGGATCAAGATTCAGGTGCAGGATGATGCAGGTGCGTTGTGGACTTGAGAATGCACTGGAGAGCTGAAAACTGCCCTGGAAATGGCTATCGTTGTCGTCACTTCAAGATCTACTGTAACACCCCGGGTCCTCTATCCTTGATTGCTTGCTGCTTCGGAAGTTTTCTCATGCTGGTGTGACGCTACCAAGGCATCGCAGCGCGTTCTTCTTGCCTGGCTATTAACCACGCAAACCTGGAAAACGGAAGCGAGCCGAATTGCCCAAAAACTAGAACGCCTGTATCTCCGTTTGGTCTTTTTGCCCTGTTGGACGTTGGTCCCGAAGGCCCTCTGCCGCTTGACTGCCAACTTCCCGCACATCTTCCCAGAATGACACGTGCTAGAGGTCACAAAACGCTCCAGAGGCCTCGACCAAGTTTTAGCGGGCGGGAGCCACTGTAAAAGGGAAAAAAAGACGTCAACATGCACGCTCCTGCGTAATGCCACGTGAAGATAGCGATAAGCAAAAATTGGCCGCTACCTGATTTAGCCACATTGCATCGCCTGGTGTGCAAGTCACCTCCAAACATCAAGCAACAGCCGAGCACCACCACTACAGAAGCTCCTTTTCGACTACGTTCACTAGGCAGACCGGCGGCCAACCTAAGAATCCCACCATCTTTGATAAGTTGCCCAACTCCAAATCGACTGCGCTCGCTCTTGGTCTGGGCCTATTCACCGAACGAGAAACGATATCGAACGACGGGAGCCTCGACAGACGATCGATCGAATAAGGCGACACCGATGAGCATCCTCTTCCCTTGAATGAATCCGCACACACTGCGTACTGCGTGAACCCTTTGCTTTCACGATACCCGCCATCGCCTGGCGCGCTTACATGCGCACCCATCTCACACCCTGCTGAACGCACCACTTCGGACCCCCTCCGCTACCTCGGCGCGGTCTACGCCTGCCATTTCGTCGCTTCGATGTGGTGGCTATTCAGGGCGGTATTCAGCTCCATCTTCCTGCTCAGCATCATCCTCTCCATCCCAGTCGCCTTTGATGTCGGCGGTCGCGACAGCGGGCTGGCTTACAGCTTAGCTCTGTTCCTCTTCTACTTTGTCTACTCCACCCTGGAGCTCTTGACCCCCGAAAAGTCACGCTCGCGGTCCGTTGTGTCGGGCTTTCTGCGACTCTCCCAGTGGATCATCATCCCGTCCCTGCTGATCTGGTCTTTGGGCCAGTTTGCTGTCGATGCGGGCAACACCAGCTGGGTAGAGCGGACGCTGGGCGGCCTGCTCAACTCAAAGAGCACGAGCTGGAGGGACTGGACCTTTGGCAAGGATGGGCTGGTCGAGACGGTCATGCTGGGAGGATGGGATAATACGCTGCGGTACTCGGGTCCTGTGTTCCAGCTCCTGGAGGGGTTCTGCACCCTGCTGGTCATCCAGGCCGCAGGACAGCTAACAAGATGGCTCGTCAACCGAGGCAGAAGCGATACCTGGGTGGTAAGTTTATGTGAAGAGCTTATCAGATGAAATGCTAACGGTTGTACAGATTGTCCTTCTCGTCTTCTCCAGTTCCATCATGGCGAGTGCTGTCTACTTCCTTTGGAGGGTTGCGCAGTTCCCCCAGATCGGCAATATTGACGCCACTCTGATCGGCATCGCCATGACCACAGCTGTCTTTCTCTGTGCGTTTGGTATTGGCAGTGGTCGAGGCAACCCCATCGAGTCGTCGCTACTTTTTGCCTATATCGTCCTCTGCGTCTATCAGATCTTCACCGACTATCTCCCTTCGCAGCATCCGGACCAAGTTGAGGAACAAGATGGCTCCCAGTCCGATATTCCCCCTCTACCGCCCATCATCATGGCATCCTACTCCACCTTTCTGCACATGCTGGGCTCGCTCCCCTACGCTGTGCATTCATCCCTGGCTCTGTTATATGCGGCCTTTCAAACCATTACACCCTCGGTCATAATATCTTTGACCTATCGCTCATTGGTATTCTACTGCGCAACACGTATCATCCCTTCGATCCGTGAATCTGGCGCACAAGCGATGATGCAGGAACCTGACTGGGAGGACTCAGAAGCTGCCAGTCGGGTCCTGGGCTTCCTCAGCTGGTTCTCGCCATCCATATTGATAGCTATCTATACCAGCTTACTCTTACAGCACTTCACGACAAGTGAGGGCCCTGATGGCTGGACCCTCAGAGGAGGTGATGTTGGTGGCAGCACCTGGCAGTGGACCAATATCGGTTTGACCATGGTTCTGTACGGCGTGGAGCTCTATCTCGGCTCCGACGAACATGATCACTGGAAGGTGGATTAAGTATCCCAATGCTCCAAAACACACTATACAATATGCACCGGTCAAACCTCGGTGCTCAATCTACAGACACAGAGGTTGTGGTGCCCAGCCCAGGGCCGATTCTGAGGTGGATATACAAGAGGGGGCGTCGACTTTTCGAAAAGGATTACGGTTTTCAAGGCAGCATAAGGAACTGGCTGGGATGGAAAGTGGGCAAACGGCACACGGCGCAACAAGCACACGGCGTTGGGAGGGTTTGGGCAGTATTTTGTTCTTGTTTGTTGCGCAGCATGGCGATATTGATATGACGTTGATTTTACTATATGTTGGCTGCGTGCAGTAACGCAGCGTGAATTTACAATACATTGCAACATGCTTAGGAATGAGATGAGTGGTGTTGGGCATGTGCTGCTATAAGGGTTATGCTGAACTTTTGTTAGTTCGAGTTGAGCTTATGAACTAGAAACCAATTGGTTTGGTTTGGTTGAGCATTGGGAGTTGTTTTAACACAGCACTTAACAATGCTTTTTCAAGGGAAATGTACAGCTGTAGACTAGAAGTTATACAACATCACAAGAATCATAGAATAACATCATCCTGTCCGTGGCTTATGTATTTGCGACAATAAATCCCCGAGACCGACACCGGCTCTACTACCCTGGACCCACTCAGCGATCAACTTGCATTTCAAGATGGCACATTAATCCAACATTATTTATCCTTTGCCAGATCATCTACCATCTTTTTACTCTTTCATTTCAAATTAAGCATAATAAAATGGCGGACACATATGCAACCAAGGGACTTCCACCCCCGCCTGCAGTCTCTAAAAAGACAATCCCCATGGCAGGCCTCCTCGTCGACGTCTATGGCCTCGCCGAACTCCCTCCAAACACCCCAGTGACATGTCTCTGGCTACTTCATCCACGTACCCGCACAAGAGCTAGGATGCTCGACATCGCCAGCCGGACCATCGCCGCGTGGAGCGCGCAAACCTCTAACCGGGGCCTCATAGCGCTCGCCTTTGACATGCCCAACCACGGGACCAGGCTCGTCAGCGAGTCGGCGAACCTGGCGTGGGACGGCGGAAACGTGAGCCACGCACTAGATATGATGGGGATGGTCAAGGGAGGCGTGGCTGATATGCATGGGTTGATGGATCTCGTTGCTGGGTATCTGGGCCGTGACGTTGACGGGCATGTCTGTCTGGGGTGGAGTCTGGGAGGGCATAGTGCGTGGCAGGCTTGGTTTGGAGAGGATAGGATTGATGCTGCTGTTGTGGTTATCGGATCTCCGGACTTTATGGGTGAGATCTCTCTGTGTTGGCCTATATCAAGGTTAAGACTGACGATGCGGATAGGTCTCCTGAGTGATCGCGCTATGCTCGCGAAACTGGACTGTGGCGCTAACTTCCTTGGAAGCAAATACTTCCCTCAGGATCTCATAAAGACCTGTCAGGAGGTTGATCCGAAAGCTCTTCTCTTTGGCACATCGGCCATCCCATCCTCACCCCTCTCCGCAGGAGAGCAGGCTCGTATCAAGCCCATCCTCGATGCAAGGGTGCGCGGGAAGAAGCTCCTCCTCTGTTCAGGGGCCGACGATGAACTCGTCCCGTACGTAAATAGCCGGCCGCTGGTGACGTTGCTGAAAGAGGCGGTTGCGGAGGGCGGATGGTATCACGATGGGGGAGTCGTGCTGGAGGATCGCGTCTATGAGGGCGTGGGTCATCGGTTTAGTGCTAGGATGGTGGAGGATGCGGTGAGGTTCCTGGTTGATGCTGTTAAAAAGGGACCAAGAGGAGGAGAAAAGGTGAGAGATGGAGAGAAAAGTGTGTTATAGACTCTATATCTGTTGCTCTAGAATGATCATATCTAGATCTACTTGAGCGTCAACACCATGGTCTTACGGAGTCCTCATCTATGACCTCAACCCCATTTTGCGTCTTTACTACTAAACCGCCGAGCCCATTACTCCCCGATGGAAAGACACTTTGCCTTATCATCCATGGGTTCCTCCTCGCCCTCTTACCAGCTAAACTCTTTCCCCTTCCATGAGGATCATCCCTCCACTCACCCATGGCCAGTCCAACACCCTTCATGGCATTCTCTTTATCCCCCTCCGTCGAAGTTCCAGAGGCAACAGCAGCCATACCGGGAGGATCTATACCGACAAAGGCGACGCGATCCAGTGGAAAGCCGATAGCTGCGCAGTGACCCTCGACGAGCCGCTCCTTTTTGAAACCGTGGCTCACGATGGTGATGCGTGATGGCCATGCTTCAAAGTGGGAGTGGAAGAGAGTCAGAGAGAAGAGAACGTTGTAGTAGGAATCGAGGGCTCGTTCCTCTACCAAGATGTCATCGCTGGACGGCTCGGACTGCAGCAAACCCCAGTATTGGTGCGCTGCTGCTACGTTTGCATAGCTCTGCGCCTCAGATATCCTCGTCTCTTTGCGCGTGGCCCCTCTATCAGCTCATAATCAGCATCCAAAAGTATCACACCTCTTCATATAGAGCACTTACCCCGAAAGAACGAGTAAGCTACCAGAGCGGTCAGACGCGAGGGCTTCCACACCGGCCTTGATATGCTGGATAAACGTGGGCGTCTCGCCTCGCTGGAACTCAGCGATAAGCCATTCAGCTTCGTCGGCGCCGCGAGTTGGGCCGCCGAGCCAGATGCCGTGGCAGCAGACAATGATGAGGTGCGTGGGGGCCATCGCGACGTGGATGGTGAGGGGATTCAGAGTATTGATGTTGGATTAATGGGAGAGGGTCTGATCATGTGATGTCCTATAGGCCTACTCTATACGTGGTCTGATGGGCAAAGATGATTGCCGAGGCCCGATGATATAGCACAATATAAAGTCTTGGATGAGACGAGAAGTTTGAGCATGAACACTCGAGTACTCAAGTTAGGGTAGATAGACCGCAATGCTAGATCCTGGACTACTCCTCCCATATCATCATAATATACAGTTAGGCCCTGTCAATCTCTATCCCATGCCCCTGATATGCATCGTTTGTTCTATAATAGTACAGTTTATTGTAAATACTTTCACCCTATGTTTCCCCTATTCATCCCTCCGACTAGACGCCAACTTGGCCGCGAATGGGTCACTGCTCTTCTCCAACTCTTTCTGTGCAGCCAACTTCTTCTTCAGCGCCTGGCGCTGCTCGGCCATAGCTGCTGCCTCGTCGACCTTTTGGTTGTTCCACGCCACAGTGGATTTGCGCTCGACCGGACGAGGCTCTTGACCATCTGCTGGGAGAAAAGGGGACTTTGGTAACGCCTTGGCCTTCTTTGCCTGCCCGTAGATGCGTCGATGGCTCATGTACTTCTTGTGCGGCAACGCCGGTCGCCCTCGGAGTTCCGTCATAGTAGTCTGATACTCCTCCTTATGCCTTGCGGCCTGCTGTTTGACGTCTTCCAGCCGGGCGGCGAGGTTTTCCACAGCCTCGACCGCTTGCTCGGCGCTTTTAGCCGTGCCGAGCTGCTTCGCGTCGTTTTGAATGGTGATGATGGTTTTTCGGTAGCCCTCCTCCTGGTTTTTGTGATAGGAAGCCTTTCGCTGCAGTTCGGCTGTTTTTACTGCTTCTTTTGACTTGGAGCTGCCCTTCCCTTGCGACTCAGCCAAGACTTTGCCTCGAACCGGCGATAGGTAAAGGTGTCGCCTCGCTTGTTTAAATTCGCGGTCCTCCTCTTCCGTCAAGTTTCTCTCCCGCGCCAGCTTCGAATATCGGTATAACTGTGCCCGTCCAGGCCTCCGAGTGCCCAGCTCTCGCGCACGGCGCACGCCGTCCATGCCGAACAGTTCCCGGATAAGGTAGAGACTTCCTGTTACCACCACCGGTCCATCATCACCAGCTTTTTGGCAGGCCCAAGGCAGAGCACTCTTGATGTCTGGCTGTCCATCATATACTTGCTCAGGGGTTTTGACGATAGTCCTGGCGTAGTCGGCGCCGAAATTGGCTGGTGCAGGCTGAGGGTCGTTGGGGCCTTGAGTGAACTCAACGAAAGCAAGGTTGTCTTCAGGGCGAACGACTTTCTCGATAATGCTGTGGAAAGGTTTGTGCTTACTCGAAGACATACCCATGACCCATGTTACCGGCTGACCTTCCTGGCGGAAATGTTTGTCGACATGACTGACTAGTCCTTCGATTCCCAGCATGTTGTGGGCTCCATCAACGAGAATGTCTCGACGTTCAAGGCCGGAAGCCGGTGGGTAGATTTCTACTTTCTCCATTCGGCCAGGTAAGAAAGGCTCCGTAGCCATGAGTTTGTCCAAGTTGATCTCTTTCAGGGGGAACATGTGACGAAAGGCCAGAGCAGCGCAAAGCATGTTCTGGACCTGATAGCTCTCGAGTTTCCACTTTTGATTGTTAAGGGTCAAAAGGAAGGGCTCAGCCTTCCAGGTAAGGATGATGTCTGTCCCTACTTGGCGAGCGTGTTCTCTGAGAACGCGAATGACAGAAGGTGGATTAGTATGGTCGACAATGCAAGGAACACTCTTTTGCATGATGCCGGCCTTGACTTTGGCGATGTTCTCGATGTTGTTTCCGAGGTACTCTTGGTGGTCGAGGCCGATCTTTGAGATGACGGTGACGGCCTTTTGCTTCATGGCATTGGTGGCATCAGTTGCTCCGCCCATGCCAACCTCGACAATGCCGTAAGGAACATGCATCTTGTTGAAGACACGAAATGCCGTTGCCGTCTCGAGCTCGAATGGTGAAAGACCCTGGGGATCCTCGCCGTGCTGAACTCTCCACCCAGCGGCCACACGATCCCATTTCGACTCGACGTGCTTCATCTCCATCTCATACATGCGCGGGTTAACGTAGAGGCCATTAATTGTGACGCCATTATGCCTCTCTGGAAAAGCTGGTGAGGTGAAGCTCCCGTAGCCGAGACCTGACAGCTTGAATAGGCCGGCGAGAAAGGCGCATATTGAGCCCTTGCCATTGGTGCCAGCGACATGGACGCCTTTCCAGTCCTGCTTGTCTGTAACGACACGGTTGATCCGATCAAGGCCTAGGCGAATGTCCCGGTAGCCGGACTTCCTCTTGGTGGCCAGGGCGCGATAGATGCGGTTAATCGCGAATTGGATTTCCTGAGAGGAAGACATGGTGAGGGTAAGACGGCATTTCACCGAGCCCGGCGCTGCGGTGAGAGGGTGCCTTAGATGGCTCCGGACACGCTAATCGAGGCGATCCCGGGGCGATTTGATAGGTTACAGAGGCCTGGGAGTTCAAGATTGGATATTCTGCATCGACATCAACGCATCAATGTCTATCACGGGCCGTTAATTTTCACTTGAGGCGAATGGAGGTCTCGAATGATGGACCCACTGTTCGCTATTCGGGCTCTAGCCACAACAGCCAGGATCTATCCCTCCGAGTGGCTGTGCTATTCACCAGCCACGCGCCACCCGTGACACGCTTCAATCAACGCGCACGCGAAAAGGACGCCCTCAACTCCAAGAGGACTTCTTCCTTTTGATTGGCTCTTCCATTTTTATTGCTGTCTTCTCGAATCTCGCCCCCCTGCGCCCCTTGGCCGACTCCATTTCTTCCATCCTCCCCACCGGTTGACTACCCGCTTCACACTTCACGCTTCCGGCTCTAGGCAGCGCCGTCATCAACCACGAGTCACTTGCCGAAGCATCTCACTTCTGGCTCATCAGCCTACCTCTTTATCTCGGCCATTTCAATATTCTCTTGTCGCTCGCTTTTTAGCATTCGTTGCTGTTACAGCCATGGGTCTCCCGTAAGCGCCGTCCTTGTTTGGTTCCCGTTTTCACTTCTATCGCACCGACGTGGTGACGCCCTGGCCGATCGATCTATCTTTGTCGCTATCGCTTCGCTGCACCGGCGCATACTAGATCTTTTGTCTATCGTGAATGCATCTTATTACACCTCAACCCACAGGGCGTGTGCATTCCATGTTCGTCGCAGTAGTGACGACCTCCTTGCGACAAAAGTGCACTGGTTGACTGTGAATCTTACAGATTGTTTATCGCTCCCGTCGAGTCGGATCTCCCACCCAAAGCTGCAGAAAAAAATGCAGCATCGTCATCCCGCACAAGCATTCGTCGTCATGCACGTGTTGGCTCCCGTGAACGCCGTGCCGAGTTGATACGTCGTCATGTTTCCGCTCGCGATCGGGCTCGCGACCGGGTTGTCAACGGGTCGCTACAGCCGTTCGGCACATTGACTGGCAGGGAAACCCGCCTGATGCCTTGGTCTCAATCCACAACAACGCCCGATGCAGAATCTATCACAGGCCCAGATGGTCTACGCCGGCCGCGACCGTTGCGCGATGTGTTGAGGGAGATGACTAGGTCTGACGATCGTCGAAGAGATGAACTTGAGGAGCAGATCAACTCGCTGTTTAGCAACAGTAGCAATAATAATGATGCTGGGAGTAGCAGCAATGCTAACGATGGCGGGAACTGGCGGGATGGGGATATACCCAGGGGACTGCCAGATGACGAGGTTGATCTTGGATGGTGGACAATTGAAAGTCATCCGCGGTACGCCCGCAGTCCATATGTGAGCCTCCTACGCCTTTGCTATTTGGCCCCTTTCAATGCCCCATGCGCATGAAGGACCTATCATCGCCGCCCAAACTAACACATACTAGGATGCACCACTCGACTCCCGACGAGAACGCGAGCAGGATGGACTGCGGTCGCGGATGAGACTCCCTCCGATAGTGCAACAGTCAACTATTCCTCGTTCGTCATCTGATATCGAAGCATCCAGCCGACGCCGAAGAAACGAGTTTCGAAGCCGAACGATCATGTCTGAGCTGGAAAGGACCGGAACTGAACGTCAACGTCAGCGCAATGCGAGTCTCCAGCGCAGCCGAGGTCTGGACGGACTCGGAGATCGTGATAGGAGCCTGAGCCCTGAGGTTTGGGATACACTTCTCACGACGCTCACGCCTGATCCTCAGCCCCCTAGCGCGGGGTCATCGTTCGCGTCGACTGTCGCTTCTCAAAGCGCTGGGGTGTCAACAAGCACATCTCTGACTGTGCCAGAGCCGGATCACGGCACCGCACCTGACCACGCATGCGAATCCGGCTGCGAAAACTCTGACACAGATGGACCCGACTATGAGCACCCTGACTTTTCCCGAATCCGCCGGCGAAGAGAGCAACTGCGAAATGCCCGAGTTCGATGGAACAATTCCTACGTTGACGGATCAGCCGACGGAACTACCGCCCGGGACAGCGGCGGGGCTGTCAGTTCTGCAGGCGCGAGTTCGAGACAACGGCGGTCCCCGGATGGCCCTACTACTAATGCCATGGACGGTCTGATGGATGATGCTCCCGAATTCGATGGACCGCTGCCTCTTTCACATCCCCATCCCCGCCATGCATGGGTTGGGCATTTGTCCGTAGGGACCTCGGATGACGAGCAAGGGCCGGAGCGACGGAGACGAAACCGAGAGAGTTCGACAACACCAGGAAACATGACACATGTGGGAGATGAAGACTGGATGGGAATGCAGCGTATCGTTCGCGGTCTCGCGCGACGTGAAGATATCCCAGATGAGTGGTGGGCTGAGGCGGGCCTCAGTCGAACATTACCAGGAGAAGGGACTGAATAGAGCGGTCGAGTGAAGATATTTCGTACTGGATATACAGCGACTTGGAACAGGAGGGGAGAACTGAATGTGTTTTAAGGGAAGCTAAAAGGCGTATGGAAATATGGGAATCACTTGACCGGCTGTTTGTACCATATTGTATGGATAACCAACCCTTGGGTTCAGTCATGCGCAGGGCTTAATGGGTATTGGAGTATGGCAAGCACATTGTATGAAGCTATTCTCAAAACAACAGAGTGTTATCTGGATTCAGCGTAGATTGATCGAGACTGGGTACTTTGACTGCTAGTGAAGACTGCTGTCAGGGGGGGTTGGATAAATTCATGGCGTTGAGCATGTGTACAGGCGCCCACCAACTTGTCGAGCCCCTGGTCAAGCAAGGCAAAACGGTGGTGGCTTCAAGGACCTTGTTTTCGGGACGGCTGCGTGCTGTTGGCTGCGATAACGGCAGCATTGCATAGATGAGAAATACGAGGGCGTGAGGCGAAGCTGTTCACTCAACGATGTCCTGGAGCCCCTTGATACTCGAGTCTACGCGCGTGCCCATCTTTACCAGCCGGATTGGTAGAGCATCGTGCCCGGGCGCATTGACGAGCGAGTATCCCAGTCTGTTTATTGAGGGTTGCGAGACATCGTCATGCCAGCGTCACGTCATGCCGACCAAGACCTGGAGACGCTTTGATCGCTAGACAATCCTAACGCAGTGCTACTGCTTACAGCAAAAGATCTCCCCACGCGCGAGCGGAATGCGAAATCGATCGGCACCGAGATATCCCTGGATCGGGGCTGGACAAGGGGGGAGGAAAATAGAAGAGAAAGGTAAGCGTAATATTGAGCTTAGGTTTGGACGATGCAGACCAGATCGGATGTTCGCAGGCCGGCTCTGTTGTACAGCCGGGATGAGACGCATTAGTTAGTTAGTAGCCCGAGACTAGGGCGGTACTGTAGTCGATAGATAACTTACCAAGTTAGCTAGCACGTAGGTATAGATCGGTAGAGCTACCTTTGGGCAGGGATAGTTACTTGTGAGTTGGTGAGTTAGTTGGTCGTCGCTTGTAAGTGACGGAGATTAGACAGAACTAGCAGTTGAGGCGTTGGAGGACCTGGCTGAAAGAGAATTACCCGGATGACGAGACATCGGGTTTGAGATAATGCAAGGTACGACACGCGAAGAGACATTCTTTTCTCACTTTTAATTGTCTAACTTAACGTAGTGTGTGCGCCAATGTCGTAACCCGTTGTTAGAATCATGAGGCATGGCTTGCTTTAGCCGACGCGACGTCTTTGTTCTTTGTGGCTCGACTCGATGTCTTGGACCACCGTATGTACTGTAATAACTCATCAGTCTATTGTCCAATGACATGTTTTCTCTTTTGGAAAGGATTGCAGGGAGATGACCATGGAGTTCGGCAGAGGTATAAACGTTGGCGAATGCATTGCATTACAGTACATGGCATAAGCGTTAGCATGACATGACATGACATGAATATGTTTCAGAGACGAGGCTCTTCAACATCACCAAGCAATGGCACTCTTGGCTTGAAAGACAGCCAGAGTGAGAACCAGAGCCGGCGTGGTTCATCGAGATCTGCATTGTTTATTCTCAGCCCTTCATTGTTTTGTTGTCTAAGTTATGTACATAGTCGCTGCTGTTGGGTGTCACCAGCCTGAAAGCCACCTCACCTCACTTCTAATGTGGAGAAGTCGAGGCCCGAGCCAGCCCAGTACCCGGCAGCTCCTGCAACAGCCCTGTAGCTGGGCGCTGCAGGGCGCTGAACCACGCTGGACTTGCAGGCAGTCAAGGTACTCAAGGTACCTGGGAGGTGCCCTACGAGGACCGCAGGTAAGGGTACCCGCCCCCAGGCTCATTGGGTTGCGAGAAACAGCCTACACCTCAAGCCAGCGCAGCTTCGATGATTAGGGACGGGATCGATCTTTAGGTCCAGCCAGTTGGAGCCGACTTTCCGCTAATTCTCACTCTTTCTCTCTTCTCTTTCAGCTTTGCATTTTCGACTTCTTCCTCTCCATCCCTCCCGATCTCGCTCGCTAGGCTTCTCTCGCTAGTGGCCGCACGAAACGAAACGAACGGCTCCCGTTCCCCTCATACTCGGTTACGCTCAACGTCGATCACGTTAACGATCTCGACGAGTCTGACGACCCTGCCGAGCGCTGCAGTCTCCTCAACGAGACCACGAACAACTCGGGACGAACTACACAACAGAGGGCTCGATTTCGCATGTAAAACCGAACCATTCCGCCCTTTTCCTCGATCTCTGCCGGGAATGAGATCTCCGCCTTGCCCTGTCCTCCGTGCCTCCTCTCCCGCCGCTCGCCTCTGCTTGTTTTGAGGAGACAACATCCCAGCTGGCCACCGCTGTAACCGACCATCAAGGGCGAGAGCGTGCCTAAGACGATGCCTGAGCGGCAGTATCACGTCAATGGCCGAGCCCCCGTGGCCAGCCGCGAGCGACCATCCATGCCCATGCCCGGAACGCCCTCCCGCAAGGACAAGCTCCGCGAGAGCTCTGCCCTTCAGGACCCGGGACTCAAGGACTACGTGCGTACATCCTCTCGCCGAGGCTTTTCCCACCAGATGGAGGCGGAAACACCAGGATGTCCGAATGGCTGACTAGTGGAGTTGTGCCAAAGTGCTAATGTTTGCTTCATGTGCGTATAGCGCTTAGGTGAATGCCTTGGGAAAGGCGCTTTTGGGTCCGTCTACAAGGCTTTCAACTGGGGCAATGGTGAGGCAGTTGCTGTCAAGCAGATCAAGCTCGCCGATCTGCCAAAAAGCGAATTGCGGATGATCGAGGTGGGTTGAATCTGGCGACCAGTACCGGACGCTTCACGATGTTGCCTCGACCTCGGACAAGCTGACAGACCGAGTCGCGCTTAGAGTGAAATTGATTTGCTCAAGAATCTTCATGTAAGAGAATCACACTTATGTACCAGAGTGCCTCGAGGATATTGGCTAACAACTACTAGCATGATAACATTGTCAAATACCTTGGCTTTGTTAAGTCGGTTGATGCTCTCAATATCATTCTGGAGTAGGATCCCCATAGATACTTTGAAAACACTCGATACTGACTAGTCAGGTACTGTGAGAATGGTTCTCTACACTCGATATGCAAGGCCTATGGCAAATTCCCCGAGAATCTCGTCGGAGTCTACATGACCCAAGTCCTGCAGGGCCTGCAGTATCTCCACGACCAGGGTGTCATTCACCGAGACATTAAGGGCGCCAATATTCTCACCACCAAAGATGGAACCGTCAAGCTCGCAGACTTTGGAGTTTCCACCAGCACTCTAGCTGGTGGCCAAGACAAGGAAGCGCAAGTGGTCGGCACACCGTACTGGATGGCCCCTGAGATTATCCAGCTGTCTGGAGCTAGTTCTGCCTCGGACATCTGGAGTGTCGGCTGTACCGTTATTGAATTGCTTCAAGGCAAGCCTCCATATCACAGCTTAGCCGCCATGCCTGCGTTATTTGCCATCGTAAACGATGATCACCCGCCTCTACCTGAAGGCATCTCTGCGGTTGGTTCCACTGCAGCTTCCTTGGTCGCCGTTTACTGACTTGGATTAGGCTGCCCGAGACTTTCTTATGCAATGTTTTCAAAAAGATCCAAATCTCCGTGTCACTGCTCGCAAATTACTACGCCATGCTTGGATCACAGGATGTCGTCGAACTGAGGCACCCGTGTCAAGAGCGCCAGCTAACTTTAGTGACGCCGTCGAAGAAGTCAAGCAGTGGAACAAGGCCCTTAAGTCATCAGAATCATCTCTTCGAGCCTCGACCGGTTCCGAAGGTGGTCCCCCATCCCGATTTCTCGGCGGGACTCCAGCCAAGGGTTCTCTGACTCTCGCAAAGCCCCGACCTGGTGCTGAAGCTTTCAGTAAGCCTGAACTGGCTGGTACGTTCAAACTCTGCTCGCGATGCCCTCACTTGAACCGGACATGTGGTCTCGTGCACACTGCATCGACCGATTTCGTTCAAACTTGGTTAGGCTCAGGCTCTAACATATGCCAGATGATGACAACTGGGACGACGACTTTGCAACAGCTATTTCACCAAGCGCACTCCAACTACCGCATCTGAAACCTCAGGACAACTTTGGTGGCCAATTGTCGAGTGATCGCCTCAAGGCATTTGCTTCTGTGAATGACGGAAGAAACGTTAGCGGAACCTACGACGACGACTTTGAAGGGGAGTTGATGACGATCAAGGGACCAAGTCACTGGGAGGACAATGACTTTCCGGAACAGACAATCCGACCTTTGCCTAAGAAGCCTACGAAAGTTACGGAGCCATCCAAATCACACAGTCGGAATAAGTCGAGTTCGGGCAAAGCAGTAGGCCCAGGCCGGAACCGATCGCCTACAAAATCTCATCTGAACAACAAGTTTGAACTTCCGTCAAGACCAGATCTGGCATACCGAGAGCACAGTGTGGAGGACTTCTCGGATTTGTTTGTGAACGATGACATCGTATTCACCCACAAGGTGAACCAGGCTGTAAGAAGGGTAGGTTATTCTCATCGATATCAGTCTTCCATAACTCACATTTCTCAGGGGTCACGGCAGAGTGATGCGCCACAATTGTTTCATCCTTCTGACCTCACAACACTTCCAAGATCGATGCAGGACCATATAGGGGGTAGCATAAAGAAGAAGCCTACCTCGCGGCCATCTGTTCTTCCGGACCGGCCCATGAGACGCACGCGATCATCAATAGAGATTCAAAAATTTGCAGAGGACGACGACGAAGATTTTAGCGATATTTTCGGACCTGGAGACTCAATAGCCGAGAAAGAAGAGAGCGAGAGGGGATCCGAGGACGGCGGGTTGATGCTCATGTCTCGCGTATCGAGTAACTCTTGGTTAGGAGACGACGAAGACGAAGACGATCCGTTTGCATCGATGGATCCCGGATGGGACGAGATGGATCTGGAAGCCAATATTGCCAGAGACCGACATGCCAGGTTGGCTGAGAAGATCGAGGGGTTGGTGAGATCACTCAAGACGACCGAGGGCGAAGACGCCCTTTCCGAGTTTTCCGAGGACCTGGTGAGTTTATACCAGCTGCTAAGAGAGCCACCGCTGACCATATATAGCTTGCATTACTTTGGGAAAACAGCGAGGTCAAAAACTTGATCATCAGTGCTCACGGGCTGTTACCTATCCTTGAGATTCTTGAAACGTGTACAGTTAAGAGCAGGCAATACATGATATTGCAGTTGCTCAAGGTTGTCAACGCCGTAAGTTCGCGGCGAGCCCCTACCAGGGAATTTACTAACATTCATAGATCATCCTGGATGATGTCGAGATCCAGGAAAACCTCTGTTTTGTTGGCGGTATCCCCATCATTACCAGGTTTGCTGCTCGTCAATACTCAGATGAGATCCGTCTCGAGGCAGCCGCATTTGTTCGCCAGATGTATCAGACATCTACATTAACACTTCAGATGTTTGTTTCTGCCGGCGGTCTTAATGTTCTCGTTGAATTTCTCGACGAAGACTATGACGTGACAAGAGACCTGGTCCTTATTGGGGTCAACGGTATTTGGAACGTCTTTGAACTTCAAGGACCAACGCCCAAGAACGACTTTTGCAGGATCTTCTCGCGAAGTAAGATTTTATACCCGCTTGCGCTGGTTTTACACAGAGTCCTTGACGAAGAGGGTGAGGACGAGCTGGGCGAGCTCATTGAGGGACGAATTGTTGGCATTTTCTACCTCTTTAGCCAAGCAGAGAACTACGTCAAAGAGGTTGTGGCCGATCGGCAGGTGTTGAAGAGTGTGCTCAAGGATCTACGTCGAATGACGCCTCTTCACCAGGTCACAATGCTCAAGTTTATCAAGAACCTGTCCATGCTTTCGACGACAATCGAGTCACTGCACTCGGCCGATGCTATCGAGTTTTTGATCGACTTGCTCAGCTACAGCATGAAGAAGGGTCAAACACATTTCCGCGAAATCTCCAATCAAGTCCTCAACACCCTGTTCAACCTCTGCCGACTCAGCAAGGAGCGTCAGGAGGATGCTGCTGTGGGAGGCATCGTTCCCCTGCTCTTGCGTATTATGCAGACCGACCGCCCCCCCAAGGAGTTTGCCCTGCCTATTCTCTGCGACATGGCACACTCTGGATCCAAGGGACGAAGGTATCTGTGGCAAAACAAAGGCCTAAACTTTTTCGTGTCGTTACTTACCGATCAGTACTGGCAAGTCACGGCGCTTGATGCTATTCTGATCTGGTTACAGGAGGAAACGGCCAACGTAGAGAGCCATCTAGTCGAGGGCGCATTCACGCGTGCCATCGTCAGCTGTTTTGGCACAAACAGAGTCAATGCGTTTGATTCCAACCTCTTGGAACCATTGACCAAACTGCTGCGCCTAAGCCCCTCGGTCGCGGCGTCGCTGGCGAAGCCCGAGATGTTTGCGGGCATTGCGCAGCGGCTAAGCCACAAGAAGGCGGTTGTCCGTCTTAACGTCCTCAGGCTGGTGAGGACAATCATGGATGCTTGCGAGCCCGGTCTGGGCAGCGGCGACGGGACGCGGTCGCTCAATAACTCGCAAGTGCGGTCTCTCATGGACGCAATCCAGACCCTTGCCGAGAAGGATTCGGCTGTTCTGGTGCGAAACTTGGCGTCTGAGCTTGTCAGGTCGAATATCGAGGGCAACGGCAGACCTCATGAAGGTGTACCCAGCTCTGTACCGAGCTCGACCTCATCCCGGCGCTCAGTATCCCGGCGTAATACAAGCTACACACCCCCTGGTCTACATTCGTCTATATCGGTTCCGCAAACACCGACTCATAGGAGCCGCGCTAGTATCGCGAGCAACGCCTACGTTGAAGTAGCAGCCAGCCCGCGCCGTTCAGCGGCTGTAGAGCGAGAACGAGAAGGCATCCTCTATCGACCTCGCAGCAGAGACGGGCCAACGGGGATCCCGCGTCGTGTCAGCGGCGAGTTTACATCACACAGCAACCTGCCGGGCAAAAGTCGACTCCCACGGACATCACTAGCCACCGCCACCAGCTCAAGATCTGCCGTCGGTATCAGCGGCAACGGCAGTAGCCCCGCTCTCAGCTCACGCGGCGACATTCCCATGGTAGTCCGTAGCGAGAGCAGCATGAGCAACAAGGAGAATGCCGGCCGAAGCCGGGAGGGACTCAGCAGCCGGGACGGAGGCATGGCCCCCGCGGGCCTATCGGGCGCAGCGGTGTCAGGGGCACCGACGGGGGTGGGGGTCACAGGAAAGAGACGGAGTCGCATGCCAGGGGAGACGAAGTGGTCGTGATGAAGGTATTAGAGCATGGTAAGATGAGAGGAATGCATAACATGTACGACATGAGAGATAGGAGACGACGCCACGATAGACAAGAATAGCGAAAACGCAGAAGGACTGCGATGTGTGATACAAATGAACATCAATATAAAGCGATTCCTGCTACACTATGGCCTACTCTGCGTACTTTGTCCTTTTCTCATGGCTCTTTGCCCCAGATAGGCCCTTAATATTGCGTGGCATCTCTTACTCAACGCCACGCTCAGCATCACCATACACCTCAACCGCACCAGATCAACAAAGATGAACCACCACAGCAGCAATTTGCCGACCCAGAGGCTGGGTACAGTCCTCCTTGGAAATAGTTGATGGGCCGTCATCATTCACTATTATAAGACTTAACCACTGTCATCGTGAGTCCTGATAGTGTATTGGATGTACTCTTGGATACATAAGAATAAGCACAGTTGACGTGTAACTTGGCCTGGATACCCCCTGATAACCAAGCATCCAGTCTCAAAAATAAAAGAGTGGCCAGCTTCATAGCGTGTGTGTCTCGCCACCCTCCTCGTCCTCCTCAAATGCCTTCTCGTAGAGATGTTCGGACCCCTTGGGGACTGGAAACGGCTTGAACATATCCTGGGGCGGTACGACCTTGACTCCGGGCGGAAGAAAGGTAGGTTCGGAAAAGATTGGCCCAAACTGGACGTGCCGTAACTCGATCCGACAAAGCCAATCCCAGATATCAGCGATTTCCTTCTTAGCATCCTCGCTCGTGTAGTCACCCGTGTAGGCACTGCAAGACGTCAAGTTAGCGACGTATTAACCAGTCTGATATTAAGTATCACTCACTGGGGAGGGATGGTCTTCATCTTGTTTATCAGCTCCACCAAGATCTTGTGCTGCACGACCGAGAATCGAATTTGACTCATCATGACCGCGGACTCGAGGGCTTGAACTCCTTGCACCGGTTCCTCAACATGACTGTCCGTGTGATCACATTTCGGCTTGTACTCCTGCGCACTGTAAGATGTCAAGTTGGAACATGTAGATTGAGTTGGCGATGCCCATGACTCACTCAGGCCAGTGGCTCAAAGACTTGTCAAGACGATCAATCTGGGTCTGAGCAAGTCTGGCAGCCTCACGAGATTGGATCATTTTTATCATGGTCTTTTCAGTCACAGATCGTGGATCTTCGAAGTCAAGCCATCGCTGCGAGAGATAAGGGGTGATGCAGCTAAGGTATTGAGTTAGAAAGAGTGCATCACGCCAACAGAACGTAGAGCAGGCAAGGGTCGACGTACCGGACTGGCAAATCATCATTCGTAACTTTTTTCTTGCCCTTGGCATCTTTAACGGCTTCAGCAAAGCTAGGGTTGCCATTATAATCAGCCATAGTGATGATTTGTTGATATTGGCGATCAGGTGATATTATCGTGAGCTTTCGAGTAAAGGTGAAAGAGACGGTGAAGAGAAAGAAGAGGGAAGAAAGAAATATAGGGAACCCAGGAAAGAGGGAGGGTAGTGATAGAGGGATAGAGGGAAAGAGGGAAAGAGGGAAAGTACTGAGGTAAATATCTACGATACCTAGGGGCGATGAACAATAGGAACGAACCATGAATCAGGAAGACAGGAAAGTCATCAAGGCAAAACCTGCCTTGACAGAGTCGACTCACTCTCTTATAACTTCAGGATGAACCCTATGTACGGAGTAGTGTGATTTCACATTCTCAGTCCCACGGGGGTTAGGGCGTGGATGCAACTCGTCCGTCTGTCCATACCCGTAACAAGGCATCGGGAACCAGAGAAGACATTCTCATCATGTTCGATCCTGTAGTAGATCAAATCTCTCTCAGCATAAAACAAATCCATCTGCGGCTCCTGCCGTCTCCAGGCCATCTGGAGCCCAGGGTTTGTGATACCGTCGAAGGCGAGCCTCCAGGCTTCTGGCACTGGAAAATCGGCTACCTTGACCAGTTTCCCATCAACGTTGGATACGAAGTAATAGCATATCAACCAACCCAATAAGTAGGCTTTAGTCTATATGCCTGCCAAGGGACAACAGATAGATAGTAGTGCTAGGCAATACGGAAAATGCTAGTAAACAAAACACCACCATACACACTCTCATTGACATGCATAAGTAGTAACAAGTCTCGAAGTGGCTTTCAATTTATGATGTGCCATTTCCTAAACTATCTATGCATCACTCTATCTCTCTGCTGTCTATCTTGATCCATCCTCAGACACTGACCTCTCATCTGTCAGCGGCATTTCCTCCGCCTCAATCAAAGAAGTCCCACGTCCTCGCCTAGACTCGATCCCGGGATCAACAGCAGATAATAACAAGAAAAAGAGACGAGAGGTGCCATAAGGAATGCAAAGAAAGCAAATGTCAAATTTGCCAGACATATTGTCCCTGCCGAGACCGCCGGCCGTGACTCACATCGGGGCTGCCTGATAGCCTCACAGAGGCTTTCAGGGCAGACTTGTTCCCGGCGAAACTCCTCATCCCAATGGTATAAAGATTTCTCATCAGTCCCCCCCAAAGTAACCTGTTTGCCAATCTAGGCTGAGACAAGATCATCTCCGGGCAATCCCCCAATGTCGTGGCCGAGTGTAAAACGTTTGAATGAGAGACTGCGAAGCGAATTATAAACTTCTGTAGGTAATAAAAGTTCAGACAAAAGGCAGACAAGTAAAACTCTGATCTACCCGTGCAGAAAGGTAACAATCAAGACTCCCAGCATGATATAAGAAATGGACTAAGGGCAAACCATCAAATGCAGTCCGCCAGTCCAGAGTCGTGTGAAAGAAAAATTCCGAGCGCATAAGTCGTAACAGTGAGAAGGGGGTATCAGCCGTAGCGTCACCTCTAAGCATTGGACGTGCTCTTGGTGAGCACCAGTCTAGGTGCCTTGCGTTGGCTGTCCGTCGACTCCTGCGACTTGGCTGCTCGCAGAGCGCCCTTCTTGAAAACGTTTGCAAACGAGCTATTCTCGCTCTCGCCGCCAGAGGTAGCACTCCCCACGCTGTCGACGCTCTTGCGGGTCTTCTGGCGCGAGCTGGGTCGGTCCGAGCCGATAGCACCCCAGCTGCCGCTGGCAGAAGTGCGCGAGCTAGGGCACTCCATGTCACCGGCCAGGCTGCCGGAGCCGCTGCGTCCAGAGTCGGACTCGTTGTCGGTGATGGGTGTCGATGACTCCTCAGCGGTCTCGGATACGGGACTCATACTGCCGCAGGAGCTACCAGTACCCTTGCGACGCTCGAGCCCGGCACGAACCAGGTTATGAACGGCAGATCGACGAGTACGAGTGGCAAAGTTCTTGCTGCCCTCGTGCTTGGCGGTAGGCTTCGATTTGAGCTCATCAAGCGAAGGAGGACCACGAGGCTGGCGGACAGGGTGTTCGCCAGCACGAGCCTGGCCAGGACCGTAACCACCAGTCAGGGGAGTCATGGGGAACGAAGCGGTCTTGGGACCAGCAGACTTGGGAGCATCAGAAATGGTTGCGGCAGCAAGCGCACTGTTGAGAGGAGCCAGAGACGACGCCTTCTTGTGTCCGCGACGGAAAGCATTGGCGGATGGCGGGGGCAGAGGAGTCACCTCAGTAGGAGACTCATAGCGCTTAGGAGGCGAGTTGCTGCGGAAGGAGAAGGGCTGAGACTCGACAGGGGGGGAGACCTGCACCGAGGGAGTACCCTGCTGCTGCTGCTGGTAACCACTGAAACCAGGGGTCGACGGTTGCTCGTTGTAGGGCGAAGTGATCTGGGCAGTGGATTGCTGGGTGTCAATGAAGTACTGGCCGGTCATGGGGTTGTAGTAAATCGGCTGCTGCTGCTGCTGCTGAGCTTGTTGTTGCTGTTGTTGAGCCTGCTGGGTGAGGGCAGCCTGAATTCCAAGCTGTTGCTGCATGTTACGGATCTGCTGCTGCTGCTCGTACAGAACCATCTGTTGCTGAGTGAGCTGGGGGTTGTTCAAGTTCAGCTGCTGAAACTGCTGAGCAGCAGCATGCACACTCCTAAGCTGCTGCTGAAGGCGTTGTTGCTGCTGGGCGAGGTACATGTTGGTGGCGACAAGCTGGGCGTACAAGTTGGGGTCCATGTGCTCCTGGGCCTGCTCATCGATGGGGAGCTCGGGAGGTGCCAGGACCTGGTCAACTGTATACTGCTGGTTTCCCATGGAACTGTAGTTGTTCTGGGCACCGTATTGGGGGTACGCCGTCTTAGGGGCGTTGTAAACACTGTCCTGACCCATGCCATAGGCATTTCCAGCCATGGAGTTCCGGGCATACTGTTGCGACGGGGTGGTGGTGGTGGGAGACTGAGGGCCGAAAGAAGCAGCGGTGGCGGACTTGGGTGCCGTCCGGAGACCAGCAAGGAGATGCGAGCGGCTGGTGCGAGGGGTGGGAACACCGGAGTCCTTCGTGTTGCTCTGGTTGATGTTATCAAACGAGAGTGGCTTGACGTTTTGGCCGCCTCTACGGGCAGCCAGGCCACCGCCGGGCATAGAGAAACCGTTGGAAGACATTTGAGCGAGACCGCCTGCGTCCATAGCTCAAAGCAGGAACCACAATTGGGTTGGTTTAATTTGAGAAAGAAATAAATAAATGAATGCGAGTGGACTCTGTCCCCTAGTCAAGAGACAGTGGTTCGGATTAGAAAGGTAGATTGTGCTTGAATCAAGCGGTGGAAAATTATACGATCGGGTATCTCGATGGAATCAGCCAGACGTTGGACCTCGGTAAGTGGTCAGTACAAGAACGTATGTCGAAGATATCGTGTCGTGGGACCAAAAAGACGCGAATCCAAGAAAGTGCGAGTGCTTGGGGGCGAAATGGAGGTCGAGAGAGAGTGGTGACGAATAACGAGCTCGTCAATAATTAGAATGGATATCGATCAAGAAAGACAACAGGCGAGTTGTTGCTGAATGAAAGGGCGACGCAGAGACGCAGTCGATGGAAGGAGTTTGGGTCGACGGATCAAGTCGAGAAGAGAAAAAGAGGGGCGAAAGGCGGAACCTGTAGGGCTTGAGAGAAGCTGATCCAAAGCAGGCAGCGATCGAAGGTATCGAGTGGCGAGACACGAGAGCGTCTTTTCCGAATCTCTCGGACACGATGTTTTTGATAGAAAAAGATCAAGGAACGCAGAAAATCCAATGATGGGGTTTTCGAGATGCGTTAACAATTGCCCAAGTCAGGTGATGACAGTACCGCCACGAACTCAATATAGTTATTGGTGAGTAGATGAGGGTTTGACGATGGACCGGAAGATTCACGCTCCAAGCGGCGAGTCGGATGATTAACAAACGACTCTAACACACGAGTACCAGCTGGTATTGTCTTTCCAAGACAAGTTCAACGAGACAGGATCTTCTAAACGGTCTCGTTTCCAGGTATGAATAATCCAGATTTTGCCTTTCGGATTCCTCCTCTTGTGGGTGGTTTTTTGGTAGGTTTTTGGTTGTTTTGCGGGTGAAAGTCTGTTCCGAGAATCGCGGTTTGTCGATGGTCGGGTCGAGATTAGGTGGTGGTGAATTGTATGGCGGAATAGGCGCGATAGAGCAAAAGAATCGACGAAAGAATAATACAGAGATTAAAACTTGTGGCAATTATCACCAGCAGATGCACCTTCCAGGACCTCGAACTTGAACTTGTTCTCTTCTTGTTCTTCTCCAATGTTGTCGTGGTGTCTTGCTCGGTTTGCAGTGCGAACACGGGCGGCGAGAGCGAAGCGACCAAAGGCGTGCGGGCGTATTTGTGCTCCGGGAACGAATAGGGCCAATGAGACGATGGAAAGCGACTCGCAAACGCGCGAACACTCGATGGACGTTGCAAACGAGGCGACGAGGAAAGAGAGAGATTGAGAGCCAAGAGGGAGAGGAGGGAGGAAAATGAAGGAAGGGCGCGAAATGGGAAGAGGGAGGAAAAAAGGAAGTTGGTGGAGTGGGAGTCAAGACGGGAGAGGGAAGAGGAGCAGGGACTAGAAGAGTAGGTACATAAGTTAACTAAAGAGTGGGCGGCGTGGAAGTGGGAAGCCCTTAACTTACCTTGGCGGGCGGGTGTGCTGGGGAAAGGAAAGGAACGAACGGGTGGACGGGGAATGACGAGACGCGCAGGGCAGGAGAGGGCAGGAGAGGGGCGATTGACTGTTGTGCTGTCAGACGGAGCTGCCAGCACACAGCCTACGGAGTAGAGGACAACAATTCACGGCTGTGAATGGACAGATGCAGTACGGTGCATCACACACTGTTCTTGGGCCATTGGAACCACTGAGCGCGTGTGCCAGCCTCTTGGGCTCACACTCTTTCTTGCTTCTTCCAATCCCAGCACTAGCCTTCCCTTCCTAAAATAAAACGCCCGGCAGGATGGATTGGAATGAAGAGACCGGCTACGGCACGTTCACTCGGTGGCCAGCGCGCTACGACGAGCTACAGTCAGGGCCCATGCTCAAAACGCGCCACGTCTTGTCTACAGTGTGAGATCGCTCACCTCTTAAACTTTGGTTATTGTGACCGGGCATTTTCTGATGCTCGCTTGCGTTCATCCATGCTTAACGGAGCTATTTGGCCAGGCTTTCTCTTCCAAGGTTTATTCAATGACGTCTTACTCCCCTTTCGCGTCAGGAAACATGACAAGGTAGCTCTTCTACGTATGCGCCTCAACGATAATAATAAGAGATGGAATCTTCCCGTCGTCAACTGAACAGGAGAGAAAGATGGGAGGCAAAACCTCACATCGTGCCCAATGACAAGCTCCAATACTTTCATCGCGCAGTAGTCTCCGGAGCCAGCGACCAGATAGCGCGTGACAGCCCAGTGAGAAGCTGGAGGCAAACGTCGAGTGGAGATCTCAGGGCCAGCTGGCACTGAGAGCACTGCAACTCCCCACAAGCGCCTGACGATGGACGGCTCACAACGCGACGAGGGTCTTCGAGGTCCCCTTGTCCCCAATCAGCGACGCTTGCGGGCGCTGCGGCGGACATGAGGCAGCCTTCCAGGGGGGAGCCAGGGGATGGTTAGGGGTGAACGGGTTTTGGCGTCTGATACCGCCAATCAAACACGGGGGTCCAGTGGATGGATGGATCCTTGCAAGCTGCTGCAACGGCGTGATCGGCGTGGGTTTTTCTTCTGTCGCGTCCTGTCTTTGTCTGACAAGTCTTTCTGTATCACGTCTTTTCACAAGATGAAAAAAGCAACAAAGAATCACAATTGACAGAATGGAAAGGCGCCTACAGATAGCCACAGCAAGGCTCATCGATCCTCCATCATCGAAACATTACGATGGGACCGAGTTGCAAGGATGGCAGATATTAGACGGTTCACACTCTAGGAATGAACCGAGTCCCGAACTGCACAGACTCGTCAGCAGAACAGAGAAACACCCCGTTTCCGGCCTATCACACTCTGTCTTGGCCGCCGTGTATGCACATACTACATGCACAGCATGTCCTTATTTGCTTTTTCTTATCTCCTGGGTTTAGTTTGACGCAGACAAAGAAAAGAAAAGAATCGGCATGTTGACGGGCATTGCGAGATCGACTCTCGTCCAACATCTGTTTCAAAGAGCTCCTGAAAACAGCTGACTACCGGTAGTCACTCGCATTGGCCTGAATCATAGGGAACGGACCATCCCGTTTTCCTTCAACGCTTCACGGATTCTTAGCTCCCCCCTTCTTTGGGCTCTCGACTACGGAGTACGGAGTACCCATCTCGGCATCATCGGGACTCATGATATAAAAGACCCTGGCCTGCAGCCTTGACATGATGGCCCAAGGGACCCCCCTACTTTCGTATTCTCCCCACATCCAGACATGTTTCATGAACGCGAACCTCCTGGTCTATTTCCCTTTTCGATCCATCCGCAGGGACCTGTCGCCCCCTGGCCCAGGTCTTGGACCGCAGGGGACTCGTCCTAATTATTCAGAGACGAACCCTCAAGGACATCGTGTTCCCAGCTTTAGCTTTAACGATAGCAAACACTCGCAGAGATAATATAACTTACTACTACTAGCCCTCCTGGATAGGAAAGATGCTGTTCTCTCCCCGTAACTTTGCTCATCCCTCTCTCGTACAATTGAGCTGTGCCATTGCAGGCGTGGCGCAAACCTTGGAATGACTCTTGAAGGAACCATGCTCCCTGTCTTTGCGCCATGAAACGAAACGCTAGCCACGGAAGAAATTAGCAAAGCGAGAACCGTAGTAAACGCAGGTACGCACCAGTTGCGTGCAACCTGAGAGTTGCGACGTCTAACGTTACTTATTCACAGTAACAGCCTAAAGAACGAACCCCTACGAACCGTACCGCATAGTCAGCTCGTGTGTATGCCAACTAACTAACGTTAGTCTAGCACCCGCTCCGTGTCTCGCGTTAGTCCCTGTCTTGGTCAGTTTCTCCCCTCATTTCCCCTTGCTAGTGCTCCTGTGGAAAACGGGTAAACTCACTCCAGACACTGGCATGGGTCAGTTGACGATGCGCGAGTTTCGGTGTTGTCTAGCGCATCTAGACCCAGGAACATATTGTAGGTACGCACCTGGAGAAATGGCTCCTCGGACCTCATTCTTTGTTTGTATGCACTCCGTATGTATGTATGCATGCATATTCTGGAGACAACGCGTCTACTAGCCGCCCTTTGCGCGCAGCTGTGCAACCACTAACATACCTGCGACTGGGCAGAGTAACACCGTGTGACAACAACTTCTCGCTGCAGAGCAGAGACTCTTCGGTTTGTATGGATAGTTAACAAAGGAACCGTTCTAGGCGCCAAGCTCGTGCAGATGACCAACCACCATCTTCTCTCCACGGCGCTTACAGCACATGGCGGGGCCCAATCGCAAGCTGTACAAAGACATTGGTTTTTGCTTTTTCTATCTAGCGTGCTGCTGCTGCGTGTAGCCGAGTCTAGAGCTGTTCTCGTGATGGAATATCTGAGGTTTTGCAGCGCGCCATCGCGGTTATGCCCGAGTCTCCAACATTGAGGCGCCAAGTTGATGACTTATCTTACCTGCACCGACTTTCCTACTGCGTACCCTGACTCCTCGTCGGCAATTTCCGAGCTGCACACTGCATAGTCGCTTACCCTAAACACACGCGTGAAAGCCTCAAGATGCTTTCATACGCCTCCCCGTAAAGAATTGTCCTGCTCTATCGTTAGACTATGAAGCTATGGCTTCCTCAGTGACCGTATATAACCTCCAAGGCGTCAACCATTCAAACTCCACGTGCAGGTCGACCATGACCTCTCGTACAACAACTTGAGGTAGCTGTGGCTGTACTTCCTTAGCCTTGGTGTTTAAACACTTTCCATAGGAGCATGTCATCGGTTGCCTTTTACTGGGAAACTCGACAGCTAGTTGGCCCAGAGTCTGGCATTGAGATTGTCCTCTTTTGAGCGTAGATAGTCTTGATTCGGATCGGATTGCTGGTCCGCACTGAAATGCACCATGCCATGATCCAGACAATGGCGGAACTGGAAACTCGATTTAATGTCACTAGTTCTAAGAGCTTGGTCAGCTTGAACCAGAGACGTTCCCTCAGAGTCGGTAAGGCTTGGTCTAAGGACTTTTTGGCTCTGTTGTTTCTGTCTGCCGCTCATGCATCGGTGAGCCCGGGAGGTTATCCTAGGCCAGGCCACGAACAGCACTGATGATACGAACCGGATGTATACACGAGTTCGCCTGGTGTTGAATAGCGAGTTTGGATGAATAAAAGCCACACCATAGAGAAGGCGCCGATGCAACCGTGAAGTCAATGAGCATCTGGTGACCTTTCATCAGCCAGACCTGTGTGTAGAGGCCCATGAATGCGTAGACACATCGTGTCTTCTGTTAAATAGATTTATATATTCCTGCCTACCAGAAAAGCACAACACCCTAGAGTTATCACCATATCAGACGTGACGGAAGCCAAGTTGTCTTCAGAGCACACGTAACTGAAGAAGAGAAAGGAGCGCACTAAGTGAATAGACTGTGAGATCTAACAGAGGGACATGGAGTAACCACGAGCAATCCATGAGCTTTATATGCCAACATCAAGTCCAGGACAACAAGCAGAATCCCACTTTGCATACCTAGAATGCCTCTGAACACCGCGCACCACTTCTCCCGATATCAAGTCCAGAGCCTGAGTGTTATCTTTGTGGAGGGCCTCATGGCTATCATGTGTCCTTGTATGAACTGCTGTAGGTCTTGGTATGAACCACGAGCTCGGCTGGCTTCTACCAGCGAGTTGGCGCATGATCTTCAAGGAGTCAACTCCAGGTTAACCAACTCGAGCACCCTCAGTAGCACTTGATCCCCAACATATGACCTGAACTGCTCCAGATTATAGACTAGGTTCGTCGAACTACTTAACGTACACGAACTATAAATGAACAAGCACTTCTACCGCCATGGGTATTTCTTAGGATACTGATACTGACATTGTTCATCGAGCTAGGTCCGTTTCCAGAGATATCTCAAACCAGGCTACAGGGTTTGGACGCCTGCACCCGGAGCATAAGAGTAGAGTAGTCCTTGAAGTTCTTCAGCCTGAGGTCAGAGTGATGCCTGACTCACAGCAGATACAAACTACGCTGGCAATGGAAGTGATCAAGGTCATCCCCAGCATACCTCCGTCCGCGACAGTCTTGCCTTTGAAGACTTTCGCGATACTAGGGATTCCACACCACAGAACTATTCTATTCTGAATATATGAGTTCAGTGTCCTTTAATAACGTTAACTATTAGTAAGTCTAGACATACTCCCGCCATGTAGGACGTGATAGCTAGAAAGTTCATAAACACCCCTGAGCTTATTCCATAATATATCCCAAGTATATCTGTTAACTCGAAGAGTAGAATGAAGACTGGAAAATGGAAAGAAACAGACGTATTAAAAACTAGGTAGTCGTCTCTGACACAGTCAGAAAAGCTAGTGAAGAACATGGCATAACGCTACTCGCATCATCAGCCCTCACCTGGGCTATCTATGCTGCACGTAATATCATCTTCAGCACACCCCCAAGATACCAGCCACCTTGCAACCGAGAATAGCTCCATCTTCAACCCTATCCCTATCTAGCATACCACGCCCAACAGAGCGTTATAGCACTGCGTCATATGTGCAATTACAACCAAAGTCCCATGATACCAAGTCCCTGACCCAAAATGCTACTGCAGGCCCACGGCATCATCACACCCATCTCCCATACAGAGTCTGACGGATAGAGAAGATCAACACAGCATTACCAACACGGTATTCCTCTTTGGAGCGAACTCTCCTGTGCACCTTCACTCAGCCCTATGTGGGCATCTTCACCGACATGGCTTATTCCCTAAACCAGCCCTGCCTGCGCCGCACCTTCAACCCCATGACGCTCTTAGACAAGTACTTCGTCGTCACCCGCTCACCAGCGACCCTCCCATCCCTGCCCCGTCTCACGTCATTCCTCTAACCCTACCGTTTACCGCGTTGGGACACTTAGCCACGAGGCGCCGCTGCCGAGTCACTTGCTCGGGAGGGAGAAGTGTCTTTGTTAGACTATGTCGAGCGGCTGACTTGCGGGTGAAGAAAGCACCATCATGATATTTGAGTTGGTACCTGCCCCTGTTAAGGGTTATGTGTGTCTTGCTTCGACGGGGTCCAGGGGATGATAAGCGACCCAGAGGGGCTCTTCAACCTCACATCTGACTGTAATGTATGTATACAACGGTCAATGCTTTCTCTCTACTCTGACATCATCAGGCAGAGATTTACTGCGATAAGCACTTGCAAGGGATGACTTCTGTTGGTTCTTGGTAGGGCTGACGAGATCCTCATTGGCGTTGTAGGACAAAAAGTGGAAAACACGAAACGTCGGTATGCTCAATATTTCTCAGAACAGTCCGAAGAAGGGCCCGAGGGGAGGATTCGAACAGGTCTAAAGATAGTCTGTAGAGATAACTGGTAGTTGCAGTAGCCAATAGTCTTGAGTAACAATATGATATCTGAAAGGCTGTTATCATGAACGTCAAGGCACTGAGTATCGAAACCACTCTATTAGAATAAATGAAAGCAATCATCATATCATCGTGAGCCGAGAGCCGAACCTCGATATAATAATGCGAAGTACAAATATAGTTCCCTGCTTCAGTTCCTAGCTTAAACCAGAAGCTCCACAGAGCCTTCTAACCCACAAAGTGTCTCCAGAGGGTATGATACCAGACGGTATAGCACGAAGAACCAACACAAAAAGAAGACCGAAAGATATCGTCTCGCAATAAACAGAGGGGTAAGCCTCTCCACAGACCACGATAAACGAGACCTTCCCTCACAAGTGCACCCGTTGTAATGCGTCCACTCTAACATGATATGTCGTAACGTTCGTCACAAGACCTTGCAAAGCCACAGGTACCAATCATATCCGCGCCATAATCAACTGCCAGCTGTCTGCCTAGGTCACCTCGAGTATACCCTGTCATCGCATCTCCTCCGGCCGCACCGTTGCCCCGTAGGAGCCACCACCGTGGTTGCCGCCAGACGCCGCGCACGCAAGGCAAACACCGCCGCCATAGACACGCGTGTGCCTCGTCCAGCCAGCGCCCTCGGCATCCAGGACCCCAATGATCTCGCCTTGAACGTCGATCTCCTTGGTCCCTGCGTTTGGTGGGGCTGGGGGCAGCGACAGGCTCGTGGGTGGATATGAGCTGGGCGAAAAAGTAAGATCGGCAGCATCCGAAGCGCTGTGCGATGCCCAAGGAGCGGGAACCCCGATGGGAAGCGTCTTGTTGTAAGAGCGCCGGCGAGCGATGGAGGGAGATGCAGAGCGAGGGGACAGGATGGCGCTCGTGGTCGACGACATGTAATCCGGATTGGGCTGATGAATGAAGCTATCCTCACCCGGTCGTGGCCGGTCTTCAAAGGTGAAAACGGCGGTGCTCAGCTCAGGCGGCGTCAGAGGCGCCACAGGAGGAGGCCGCGACATGATTCTTGGCATCGCGTTGCCGCTGCTGATGGCCGTGCTCTTCCAATTCGGATCGAGGACTAGTCTCTGGGTTGTTGAAGTGTCTTGCCCAGGACTATCGCCGACAAGAACCTCCTCATGGGTGGCAGGCGGTGTCATGTCCTTCTCATGCATTGTCCAGATAGGTTGCGACTGCAGCGGCTGGAGATGCGACGATGATAGGAGCGCAGCAGATCTGGTAGGGAGGATTGGCCGGTCAGCACCGCGGACTTGTCGTAACCATTGGTAGACCTGATTAGTGCAGAAGCGAGCGATCACAACGACAGCAAAAAGAGCGAGGCCACTTTGCAGAGTCGACAACCAGGGGGGCAGGTTGTTCAAGTAGTTGCGCGCTGAGATGGTCAAGGTGGTGTCGGGTGTAAGTTGCACCACGCCTCGGTCTGTTACAGGCATGGTAGTGATTGATGTATTCGAGGGATCACAATTTGGCGCCGTTAGCGGGGCCACTTGAAAGTCACTCTACTCCTGCAGTCAGACAGTGACTTTCGGGGGGATGATGCCTGCCCGTTGCGACAAGATCCTCGTCTGGTTCTGGCAGGGCGGAGCCAAGAAGGTGAACAAGGCTGGGATGGACTGAACAGGGTTCTCGGCGTGCTCGGATGGCGTCGATCCAAGCCTGTTCTCCAGACTCTGCAGTAGATGGTGAGTTTGATTGACAGAACGGGGGGCGACTGAGTAAGCTCCGGGCGTCCTTGGGGAAGTCGGTGGTGGCTTGTATCAGAAAGATGGGTTGAGTGGGTGACTTGTTTGCGAGATACTGTCCTCGACGAGTTCCAAGACGAGGCAATCCAAGTATGGCGTAGGAACCGGCAACATCCGACTTACATCAGAGAGGATCGTCCGTCTGATGTGGTCGTAGCGATACGCGCTTCAGTTCCTTGTTGGTGCGACAAGTCGTCTCTTGAACCGTGACTGAAAGAGATGACTGCGGGTTCGGGCGTTGTCGTCCAGATCCAGATGAATGCAAAAGTGAGTTGAATCAAGCCCAAAAGTAGAACTTGACCTCGAGATTGTGTGCTGGGGTTGGCTGGGGACACAGATCTTATATGGATGGCTATTATACAATGAACTGATGACATCGGGCACTGCGACCAAAGCGCGGCATGAGTATCGAGCCAAGCCAAGTGCAACACTCGATGACATTCCGGGGCAAAAAGTTGAAGTGATAGCAATACACCCTTTCCTATTTACACCCTGTCTGTCGAAGTCCAGCCCGGGACACTTGAGCAAGGACTATTCGCGAAGGAGCGAAAGAAGGCATACTTCAGACAGCCTCTTTCGACCGCATCACCAATGGAGACGAGCTGTGGCTTATTCCGCCCCGGATGTGAGTATGACCCTTGACGACGTTTGGCTTTCAAGGTGGAGAGTTGTGGGTTTCGAGACGGCATGCCAGGGTTCAAAAGTTGAGCGACTATGCCAGAATGATCGAGGTCACTCGCAGCACAAGCCTCTCCGTGTCTTGATGTAATCATTGAGAGAACGTCCTATGGATCACGAGCGACTCGTTGTGCAAACAAAGACATCGCAACTCATTCTTTGGTTGAAGCTGCTAGGATTGTCAGACGAAACACGAAACGTCCAAGGAGATACAGCAGGGAGCAGAAGTTTGAGGAAGGGGGGCGTGTGTGTGAGATTGCAAGGTCATCGCAAGCTGGACTGTCTCATCTAGGACAGTTGAATAACCCGACTCGGTAAACCGCATGCGCAAACGTCCCCAGCCACCGGCTTCAGACTAGCAACCATGAAGTCGGGTCGTCGAATAGAGGCGATGCGTGTCGGTGGATGGTGTGGTTTGAATCAAGCAAAGGTCCCGGAAGTGTTCGCACCGGACCTCGAGGGCTCGAGGGGCGCTCTCTGAGACAAGATAGGATCCCTGTTTTCAGCCCGAGACGTCGACGAAAGGCGTCAGAAGTACACGAGTCGTTTAGCTAAGCCGGCATGGTCAGGCAAAGATTCAAAAGACTAGCCAGGTGTCCTTGACTGAGATGCCCCACGATCGCACTGCAATCTAACTTACTTAACGCCCCGGAGCCCGGCAGACGACCCATGGCAGTCGTACTCCGTACAGAATGATAGTTCTCTGACCAGGCCGAAAGTTGGTTAAGTTTGGCGAGGGGGTGACGCCAGAGGAGCAGCTAAAGTGAGGATTTCAGCTGAGGTGAGCCCTACTCTAGCGACGCCATGGGCCAGAGACAGACCCTTGTCGCGAGCTTATTCGTCGACAGGGCTTGTTTCAGAGTGACGATTGGCCCGGCCAGCATAGATCATGGGGCGCGGCGTCGAGCCCTGTGGGCTCCAGGGAAGACAAGGGAGCCAGGATAGTTAGTGGCATCCATCCACGGGATTCGGCCAAGCGTCTGAGCCTCTCAGAGCGCGAGTTCATTACAGCAAGTGTTGAAGTCTTTCCTAAGAAGCCACGAGTCTCTCTCAAGCTCAAGTCACCCTCTATCGCACGGGATCGACCGAGATCTTGCTCGGATCATAGTAAACGTTGTGTGTATGCTCCTTCATGTAGCGAGCGGTGTGTTTGATCGTGCTGATTGTACGGACTCTTAGACATCGAGTGTCCCTGCATGAGGCGCAACCTTACTCCTGGAGGCAACTCTATCGATCCTGGATGACTAGAGTTGAACCCCGACGTTCCCTGCCTAGTTCAGATCAAAGGTAAGTCAGTGGTGCAGAAAACTGGCGCCAGGAAGAGCAAGACCTGGCAAACGGTCGCGGGTGGGTGGGACTCCAAATGTCTTGACGTTCAGCCAGCAAGACTCAGATTGAGCCATAACTACACAACACGAGCTCAGGGAGCGCTATCTCTGCGTCGGTCGGTCCTCAACATTTGGATGCGACGATCTTGCTGTAAGACGCGTGGGAACAATCCTTCGAATCCACAATGGCATACGTATTGTGAATGTCTAGATCGTCTCGAGGCTTACTCCTGATGCGGTAGGGCCGTATAAGATCCGAAGTCTGTCAAACAGAGCTGGTCAACGCCTGACAATCCGGCTGTCCCGTCCTCATGTTGACGATGAAGAGCTCTGGAACATTATCCATCAAAGTCCAGGCTTGCATAAAGACGCGGGTTAACCGAGACTAGTCAATCGCTTGACCTTGTGGCGCCTGGTACAGAACGGGACGCTCTAGACGCTGTCATTGTTGCGCGTGGATGAGTTGGGGATCGTCCAGTGCGAGTTGAGAGTGTGGGATGATCGGGAAGAGCCCAGCTGAACTTGAGCGTTGGTGGCACGTGATTGGATAAGGTCATCAAAAAGAGAGGAGCCACTATTCCATCTTGGGATCTGCTTGCAAGGGAGCTGAGACTGACATTCAGTAACTACTCCGTACACGACCAACAATCCGATGCTTCAAAGTCTTTGATGAATATTGCTTTGCTGTTGAAGAACTAATAAAGGCGACATGCTGATCCACATCTCGGTACCGAAGCCATGCATTGGTTCTCGCCACACTTTTTGCGTGGTATTGATCCTGACATGGCTCACTTGTTGACGCTCTATTCCTTCGCAGGACAACGACACGGCGTGCATCAACATCATGATTAAGCTCCATCTTGACCTATCATATCAGCATCATTATGGACATCTCTAACCTCCTCAGCTCGAAATCCCCAATTCATATCGATACCTTTTGAAAGCGAGCCGATGCCATGCAGCCGAGACATGCAACGCCCATCAAAGAGCCAGTCGTACGCCCCGGGTCCATGCCAATGTCTCGCCTTTTCTCCTGCTGGCGTCTCAGAGCCTCACCAGCGACTTGGTAGCGAATCATACGCAGCCGATCGGCGGCGGCGGCAACCTTGTCCAGCTGGACAGAACTGCTCTAGCTGCTCTGGAAGCCGGAAAAGGGACGAGTTAGCCTGGGTATGGAGACTGATACCTTGGGTATCCGTAACCTACAAAGCACTGTACTACTCCGTTGTCGTACATCGTATTCGAGCCCGTCACGACCTGGCATCTGTCAGCTCCCGCAGAATCCGATGCGAGATATGTACGACACCTTCTAGAAGGCAGGCTAGAGACAGCCCCCCGCTTGAGTCTCCACCCCTTCCGGACGCGATGACCCCTTCGAATCTGGTCATGTTGATTGCCACGCTGCGCCTCCAATGCAACGCAATCTCTTTCTCAACCCGCAAGGTCAAGAAAAAGACGTTATTATCAAAAGAACAGGGTGATGGATTCACCCACCCCCACGCCAGATGCTACCCACACCATACAAACAACAAGAACGTGAATACTGAGCGAATCTCAAGGCTGCATCATGAATGCGCGTTCATGTAGGATTCTGGATCCCCAACCTACGGGCGACCATGTCTACAAGTGGCTCTTTTCAAATTTCTTCCTACGGTCACCCCTAGGGCGTTTAGCAACAGAAATCAAGCTAGTACTATAGCCATAATAATTTCTATTGCGATACTACCACTCACTTTGTATT